>KN485670.1:19334-38151 GCA_000787095.1 Periophthalmodon schlosseri
TATTTGTTGTTTTTTGTTGTTGACCTTTTATCTGAAGCACTTTGTGCAGCTGAAGTTGTTGTGTGCTATATAAATAAAATTGAATTGAATCTCCTGGGGATTTTCATAACGACATGGACTAAGACTGGACTAAGACTGAACTAAGCTGAGCTAAAGCAAATACCAAAGCTATGGTGTACAAAGTAGACAAAAAAAAAACAAAACAAAAAAAAACATGCATAAGACAGACCCCTAAAGAGATAATGAGTTGATATTAACCTGCTCCATAACACAACACCATAATGTTATTTGCCTTAGGTGCTTATGAGCAGCCTCACTTACTTTCCAAAGTTAAATACAGGAGTAATACAGAAGTGCCAGTTGAGATTCTGGAAGTAAATTTCTACTAACTTTTAAACTTTCGAGGGCTGCAGAGTAAATGTCCTTGAGATGTTGCAATAAAACACTTTTCTTGCAAAAATCAAAATGTTGGAACTACAAAAGACTGAAAAGAACTTGGATTCGTTGAACTGAAGTACTCCACAAATTCTGTCAAATGCGTATCGAGAGAAATGCACTTAACTTAAATGCATGTGCCATTTAAGAAAACAATCACCCTTGGTAATTACATCATGATCTAAATTCAACAACCCTTTTTTGTCATGGGAAAACCCCGTTGTAAAGGTTCCACAAAGATCCATTGCAGTCTGGGTTTTGGCAGGGTTTTAAGCTGGATGCCCTTCCTCCCTGCACATTTAGTGGAGTGGGCAATGATACGGCAAATTGAAGGGACAAAACAACACTATATACGCTCCGACAGGAATCAACCTTGCATCCCTCTCACTTAAAGACAACTGCATATCCCACTACACCACTGCTACATTTGAAACATACCCAGCTCCATAGAGTTGTGAATACAGGAAGGAAACAGCTGGTAGGATCACATTAGGACAGCACACTCCCTTGGGCTTTACAGGTGAATCCACACTGATGACAACGAGCCACCTGAACATTCTCCTGCAGACAGCCTCTCCAGAGACCAGGCTCGGCAATCGCATGAGGTAAAACTGTCAATATACACCAGAGAGTCTATTACACACTGTTATGTTGCTCTCACATAAATATATATGTACTAATACTGCAGCTATTTCTTTGGATGTCTTGGCCATTGTGATGTCAATGTTCTGATGCCTGGACAGCAGGGGGCACAATCATAAGCAAGGCCAGGCCGGGTTAGTACTTGGATGGGAGAGCGCTGGGAATACCAGGAGCCACAGTGGGACAGCAGTGGTAAAACAATTGTTGTGTCCCCAGGCAAGGCACTTCACCCACATTTGAATATGGTGTGTGTGTGACTGTTGGTCGGAGGAGGCGATGGTGCTGAATAGCTGCCTCACTTCCACCAGTCTGCCTCAGGGAAGCTGTGGCTATAGTAGCTTATCAGAACTGAATATGGACTGCCCTTCTGAGTCTTATGAAGAATGCACAAAACTGTAAAGGGATTTTGAATCTCTGGAAAAGCCTTATGTAAGACTATTGAATTATTATTATTATTATTATATGGGACAGCTAATGGTTCATTGATACACAGGGTTGATGCACAATAGTAAAATAGCTGATCACAAAAAATAATAATAAACAAAACAAAAAAAAATAAGCAATAAGTGGTTGTCCATTCGGGGCCCTTTATTATATCAGATCTACTTCACACACTTCTATGGGTCAGTGATATTCTAGATTTATTATAATTTAAACACATCTTGGTCCACCAACAATACTGCATTGCATCATCATGTTCTTTGTCATAAAAAAACAAAACAAAACATATTAATTAATCAGTCTTCTGAAATGTATTAACGCTTGAATTAGATCACATAATATAATTTTTAAACCTATACCGATCAAAAATAACTCACTTTGTCACATTGGTATTTTTATTAAAATATCCACCAATTATGTGCATATACCAGTCCAGCTCCATTTCCCAGCCTTCCTTTCCATATACTGTAAATTTCGGACTATAAGCCGCTATTTTTTCCCACGCTAGTTTTGATTTTGAACTGTCATTTTGCGCATCATGCACACGCCCTCATCATGGAAAACACACACAGAAATGCAGATGATGCAGCTTTTAAGTTAAAGGCAATGGATCTGGCATTAAAGAAGGAAACAGAGCCACTGCACGTGAACTTGGCATCAATGAATCGATGGTGCGACACTGGAGGCGGCAGCAGGAAGAACTTAGTCAATGTAAAAAGACGACAAAAGCTTTCAAAGGAAATTCAAGCAGATGGCCCGTGTTGGTGCTGTTTTATTTTCTAAACATGCAGTAAAAAGACAACAAAAGCTTTCAAAGGAAATTCAAGCAGATGGCCCGTGTTGGTGCTGTTTTATTTTCTAAACATGCAGGTATGTTCATCCCGTGTTGATGGTGCTGGTGCCGTACTGCCAATTTTCGGCACAGTTTGAAAAAAAAAAACTCAAAAAAACCTCTGTGTACCGTCTTTCTGTGTAAATATGTCACGTTACAACATATTTGTAACATGCGGCTTATATTCAAGTGCAGCCTACATATGTACAAAATTTATTTTCTTTTAAAATTTAGCGGGTGCGGCCTATATTCAGGTGCGCGCAATAGTCCGAAATTTACGGTACTCCATTTGTCTAAAGCTAGACACTCCCTAAAAAAACATGTTCTTGTTGCCAGGCCTTATATAAGAAAAAAAAGCTCAAGTTTGGATCCGGTTGATACAAGATGAGTAAAGCCTCCATAAATGTCATGCAGCAGACTTCTTATTAAGTTCAACCTCAGCACATCTAACCTCAATGCACTGGTTATGACAAATCAGCCATGATGGAAATGTGAAAGGTTAACAACATTCTTCCTCTTAGGCACTGCTCTTTTAGGTCAAACGTAATGCATCATGATAGTAACAGGCCTCTGGGGGCTATTGTTCTACTAAATATAATCATATTTTTTTTTAAAAAGCTATGTAATTCTAATGTATTTTAAAGCAGCGTAATTATATGCAAGGATTCTTCTTCAGATCTTGTCTGTAAGCCAACTGTCCATTTGCGTTCTTTATCTATTCACACATAAATATCAATGCAACACTATTAGGCTTGACTTTAGCAGTACAGACCGTTTGTGCTTACTAAATGGTAAGTAGGTCTCGCATTTATTAGCTTTAAGGCTGAGTCATAAAGCACTCCCGCAACCTCAGTCCGTTTTAATTAATTTGAGATTATATTTTATCTGGGTCTGGAGGTCAGGCTGTAAATATTCAAAGTAAAAGGTTGTTGGCCAAAAGAAACCGTCTGACTTGTGAGCTGCTTTGAACGATATTTCACTAGCGCTGAGGACAAGACTGCAGTGGATTTCCGTGGCCATGATGTGGCATGATTCCTGTGTTAAGGATAAGTCAAGTGTACCTAAAGGTGCGGTGTGTAGTTTTCTGGGAGTCCGCCCCCGCACGTCTCCATGGAGATTTTATTGCTTTTTCGAAAATGTTCACGGTACGGCATCAAATGTATATCTCCATGGAGACAAGCAGGTTGTACCTCAGACCAAGATCTGTGCATAGGTCTGTGTGTGTTGAGGGAGTTTTTTTGTGGATTATTAAGATGGATGAAATGTCTTGCCCATAGACTGTATAAAGAAATGCACTAAGGGAGTGTGACGTCACCCATAGGATTCAGCTCCAGTCAAATGAAGCTCACTGAGGCTAGTGGTGATAGGGGCCAATTTGGAGCTGAGTTCCATATTTGGAATTCTGCCTGCGAGTATCATAGCAACCAAAGAGCCAACGCTGACTATCAAACCTGTTGTTAACGCTAACGGGAGCGACCTCAGAGAAAGAAGGCAGCTGATTTGTTTCTTATTAATGTTCATATCTTGATTTATGGACAATAGCGAAATAAAAATACCAGGATCATGTAGAACGGGTGAATATGAACATTTTATGATCAAAAAGACGAACCTGACAGCAGCAGCTATGGAGAGAGGGGCGTTTTCTAATGTAAAGTGAATTGGAGCCAGAGTCGATGGAGCCTGATGCACACCCATGATCACTTCCTATTTGGAATGCGGCAGCTAGCGGGTTAGCTATGTCCATATACATAACTAATATACAGTCTATGGTCTTGCCTAAGGAGACAAATGCTCCATCTCAGTTGTCGTAAAGGAACTGCTCTTCTGAGTCTTATGTCATTTCTCTCATCCTCATTGTGCCATTGAGAATGCCTGATCTTGGAAGCTAAGCAAGAGTGGGCCTGGTTAGTACTTGGATGGGAGACTTGGGAAATGACCACATGCTGCAGTGGCGTAGCAGTGCATACTGATGTTGTGTCCTTGGGCAAGACACCCATCTTGCCTCTAGCATCCTTGTACACTGGTATATGAATAAGAATGTGTTACTGAGAGCAAGTGCACTCCCCCTCCGAATAAAATACTAATAACAATAACAACTAGACATTCAGCTCTGATACTAGTAGCTCCTGCTTTGTCTTTCTCAGTGCTCTGTTCCCTTCCTAAACAGAGTAAATAAAGAAATCAAATGAGTGTGTCAGATGGCTGCAGTTCTAAATAAAATAACAATTTGCCACCATAACGGAAACATATTGCAGAAAATTGTGTGTATATTGCATCTTGCCGTAACTACTTTAACCAGAGGCAAAACATTTCCTATTCTGCTTACTGTTGCAAAGAATCAATCTGAAAATAGCACCTCGCCTCTTTCGCATTCATGACTTAGGATCACAAAATAAATACCAGGAAAGCTTCCAAATCTTGCCTGTAGTCGGTGAACTCAGGTTTCACACATTTTATCTGTGTGGATCGCGATTTGTCTTTTGGTGCTATAAAGCTGGCATATGGGTTTTTACTATCTAGTCACTACCTCGGCATATTGAAACAAGTCAGATGTGAAATGTTGGGGAAATTGATCATGATAATTCCTGTTTTCATGACTTTCGGGCGCTGGCATGGCTTTGATCCCTCCTCACTTTGAACTAAAAACAATAGAAAACAGGAGGGACGTGATGACAGATAAGACCTTTGTGTGTTGCCACTTTGAGGAGTGTTAAAGCACATTTTGTTTGTTATTTTTCCGGCTTGTTCTTCACAGCTCAAGTGTTAAACAGCTGTGTGTGTGTCAGTCCCATTACATGAATTTGGTTGATGTCATTAGCCACACTTTCTATTCATGTAAAATGAAGCTAGAAATTTTGTGTCTATTTTTAGGATTTGCTGCAGTTGCCCAAAAGAAAGAACTTCTCCGAGAGTGTAAAGGTTAAATTATTTGACGTTAGTGAACGAGACGACTCTTTTGAACAGTTCCTTAATGTGAACTGTTGGAATTGGATCCAATTTAAAGTGTTTTTCTTCCTAGTTTTTATGCATTTTTACACTGATTAACGCTGCACCAACACAAGAGCAGGCGACACGAGTGAGAGCTTTTTGCACCAAATACATATTTGGGTTTATAATAACAGTTAGTTTTTAAATTATTATTATTGTAGTGAATTTTTTTATTTTGATTATGCATCATTTCAAAGAGTAAACACACTCCCACTCTCACTTTGAACCGTTTTAAACACATCTGAGCCTTGGTTGTTTCTCTCTGTGATAAGTTTGTAAGATAAAATAGTTCTCACATTGGCTTCTGTCACATAAATAAATGATAAAAGAGCCATTCTTTTAAATGGCTCTTTGAAATAAACGGATCCAAAAGATTCGGATCCCATAAAAGAGCCGAAAATCCATCAATACTTGAAATGTTGATGTTTTTTTTTCCCCTAATGCAGTTCTGCCAACAACAGCCACTTTGTAATAGTAGTGAATACTTATAGTTAAGGTTAGGATTAGGTTTAGGAACAGGGATTGTGAGTGAGGAGTAGGACCAGGGTCTTAACAGAATTGCACTGGTGTGAACATGTGCCTTTTTGTGTTACAGTTTTACTAATTGAAAAAAAAAAAAAAAAAAAAATCATAACAGAACTTAATTTCATTTTCTTTTATAACCCAATTACCGTTGTGATTATCAGCACTCACCACCCACCACTGCACAAACGGAGCACAGCCTCTTGGAGCCAACGATGCTGCTGATGGTGAACTACAAATAGAAACACACAGTTTCTGTGTTTGTGTGACTGGTGGAGGTTTAAAGCTTTGTTTGTTCAAATAAAATAAAGGCAAAATAAATAAACACTCGCATAATAGAAAAGGACCACTGTTAATTGAAGCATTGTTTTTGTTCCTTTTACCGTGTGATTGAGATGCTTTATATGTAGCAGTCAGAACCAAACTGGGCCACTCCCTGGACAGTTCATTATCTCTCACATATGACTGCGGGTTACATTGCTTGTAAAGAAGTCCTCATTACAATTGTCCTCCTGTTAAAATCAAGACATTAGGCAAACACAGAGCAACAGAGCAGGCTGCTGGTTCTAGCCCTGCAAGAAAAAAGCAGCAGCAGCGCTGTCGCAGCCCTGGCCACTGCTTGGGGCAGTCGCTGTTACCTGAACGAGAGAAATACTTGGGGACTGGGCTCTAATCGTCTTAGTGCTGTGCACAGTGCAGTCTCACAAACATGTTGCATAAGCATTCAATGTCTTACACGTCACCAGGACATAAGGCTCTGCTCACTGG
This sequence comes from Periophthalmodon schlosseri, assembly GCA_000787095.1. Taxonomy (NCBI): domain Eukaryota; kingdom Metazoa; phylum Chordata; class Actinopteri; order Gobiiformes; family Gobiidae; genus Periophthalmodon; species Periophthalmodon schlosseri. The sequence goes on from KN485670.1 coordinate 25,963, forward strand.
AATATTGGGACCACAGCACACCTGACCTACAGCACACGCACTGCAGAACCACAGCTGCATGAAAAGAGGCTGGTTCACAACTAAATCTTGAATTGTTATGCTGTTTACTTGCATACATGCAATTACAACTACAGGCAACAGAAGGGCAAGAGGTCAGAGACCAAACAACCACAGAGACTGACTTTTATACTATGGGCTCTACAGCGCCCCCAGCTAGCAGGTGGACTAAATGCAGAACAGGAAAGGTTTGAATTGTAATTTTATTTCAATGTCATAATCAGATGTTCTTTTAAACAACATAAAAGCCAACAAAGTTCAGGGCTGCAGGTATCATAGTCTAAGTAATAAGATTCATACATTGTGTTACATATGTGCATTCATGACCTCTCAAACCAAACACCTGACTGTAGATTATCCTCAAACCCATGAATAGTCATCTGGGTAATCACTCATTATCCAATTTGACCTTCTTCATTAGTGTACATAGTACACTGCATGCCGGAGGTTTTCTTTCCTAAAAACATGGAGCACAGGACACAATAATGTGGATGGAATTTCATTATTCACTGAATGGCCATTAATGTAAATTTGCACAAATGATACGACAAAAGCATCTAAATGATAAAAACAAATGGCACAGTAATAGATTTACAGGGCACTTTATATTCATTATAGGCCAGTTATAATTCTATAGCCTCCTAATGTGGCCTCATGGTGATAAATGGGAGTGGGAAGGTGAGCATTCCTGTTATGACGCAGATTCTATTGCACTGTTGTTACTAATGGTTGCATTTTATTGCTGTTTTGCCCTCTGAAATGATTTCTAAAAATATATGAAACACCAGTGGAATAAAAAGTGTGTGTGTGTGTGTGTGCGCGCGCGCTTTGTAAACGTTAGGTGCAGTCCAAAACTTGAAATATCTTTTTGGAAATTGCAAAGTTCAAGAAATGGTTTGAATATCTTTTGGTGAATTTGAATAAATATAGTTATTCAATGTGAAACAATTCGGTTATTAATCTTTCTTGCCTCTAACTATTGAGTCCATGCAAACACAGGAGTGCAATTGCCAAACATTGCATTCATCAAAGTGGAACATCGCATTTTCTGATATTCAAAAATGTACCGTATTTACTAGTGCAGACATTTTCAAAGGAGGACTGGTGCTGGCCCAGAATGACTGCCACAACATTGTCAGCCTGGTCCAGGTCAGCTGTGGCTACGTGACAGAGAGAAATGTGTTGACAACAATGGTACTGCTGAATTTTGAACTTTTGATGCTGTATAAATTCCTCTCGTAGATTCATTCTTATCACATCGTTCCCTCATCAAAAACATAATTCACGCTTGTTTCATTAATCCTGTTTGTTTACAAGATCCTTTCCCTCTGAGCCTCACACAAATTTCCCAGGATTGTGACGTCATAGGTAGACCTGAGGTCTCTCACACTGTTTAGTCCATAAATCAGTGCCAGACTTGTTTGAAGAATTTCTGTTGTCAGTCATTACAACTGCGACATGTATTTTAAGTTCTAAAACATGAGCAAAGGTACTCAACAACAGTTATTGACTGCGATGACTTTATAAGCACCTTTTCCAACTTTAAGAGCCCAGAGCAGAGATTTGACATCACTGTAATGTTAACAACAACTATCATGCTAACTGTGCACTTCTTGATTCTCTGACAAGAAATGGCTTTAAAATTAATTGCAGACAGCACAAAACTGACTTTTATTGACCTCAAGATCTGCTTATGTAGTATATCTGTACTGGGGCAAGACATTTATTTCTCAAATACATGGAAAAAAGTAGACTCTCTTCGCAAAAGAAAAAAAAAAAAGAAGACCAGGTCAAACTGGATACAAGCTAACCTTTGCTAACAGACTCATCTCTATTTACTGTGAGCGGTGTGTCTTCAAAGGCAGTGGGTGGCAGTCCATTGATAACACAGTGGGTCTGAGGAGACTGGGTGAACTAGCGTGGGTCCTTCTACATTCACAAACTCTCACAAAAGTGGACTGATTAAAACAAGGAAAGAGCCATGCGGCTCTTGTGGCGACAGGTAAATAGCTTGTTAGTAGGCTGATGTGGTGTACGGGCGGAGAATAGATTAAGAGCCTCTTTACAGAAACACACACAAACTGAAGCTCACGTTAGGATAACCCTGGAGAGCCGTGTATTCACTCTGGTCTTTTATACCAAGGTGAAGTCTGTTAGAGATGATTTGAAAAATCTATTATCAGTCTTTTATGCATAGTATTGAGAGAGGTCGTGCAAAGGCTTGATAAACGAAGTGCCCTCATAAAACCAAACAAATTGACTATTGCTGCAATTTATCCATCCATCCATCCATCTTCCTCTTATCCGGGGCCGGGTCGTGGGGGCAGCAGTTTAAGCAGGGACTCCCAGACTTCCCTCATCTCAGACACTTCCTCCAACTCTTGGAACCCGAAAGCGTTCCCCAGCCTGCCAAGATCTCCCTTGTGTTGAGAAGCCACCCATAAGTGGCAGTGTGTGCGATGGTCAGTGTTACCACTAAACCCATGGTGTTCAAGCCTCCCCTTTCTTATGATCCACAATCATGTGTAAAGCAGTGGTGTAATTGATTGCTGTTGGGTGCCTTATGTAACTGGCTCCACCTGTGAACAAATGATGATGTGGGTCAAATTACTTCTCAGCTGTTGCCTATATTTTTATTCAAGGACATTTACTATTTAGATAAATTAACTGCTAAATTTACCGTGTCATATTAGTCGGACCAGTGTTTGCCTTTTCTATTTATGTCCCTGTCATCACAGACGGGTGGCATCACTGGTTCAAAAATAGGATCCTACTGTCAGTCTAGTTATTGATTTGCCTTTGCATGGCGCCCTCATCTGGTCACATTAGTTTCAATGCTAAAATCCAGTTGGTTCAACTCTAAAAGGACTCTCTAATCTGAATCCTCACTACATAAACCCCAGCATCTGGAGCCAGTCATTAATCAGTGCTAGTGCAGCCTCTGCACTCCTGTAATACCCTTTTTTAAGCTTCAGCTGCTTCAGCAGCTTCAAACAATCACAAAGAAAACATGAGTGAAGCTGTGTTGATTTGGCTGAGACAGGCACAAATCACTTGATCAGTCATTTTGACCCAATATGAACAGATTGTGATTCCTCAGATGCCAACAGAAGATAGAAAATAGAAAAACATAGAAAACATGAATAAAGCCACATAAACCAGTCCGTGTTATAAATGCAGCTGTGAAATCAACTAGTGAATGCAGAGTGTTCCATGAGAGGATATAATGACAAAGAATGTGATCTTTTCTTTGTTATATGCTTGAAAGGCTTGTTATGCCTTTTACGCCTCCTCTCAGCAAACTTTACATAACAGCATAAGCATAACCAAGGACCATTTGTCTGAGTTGCCAACTTTAAATGTGCCATTTTGAGACCTTATTTGCCCAGTGTTAAAGTAAATGTTAACATGATAAGTGACTTAAGTGCTACTGTACATACAGTATAATCGTGACACACGGTCTGGCTATGTGTGCCATACAGATTAAGCTGTAACGTGTCTTTCTGCAGAGGTGTTAACATGTGCAGACACCTTTGCTAATTAGCTCTCCTAAGAGTCCCATCCTGCAGGTTCTTAGACTGGCTTTGACCTTTAATCTTTGGAGAGCTCACTTTAAAGTCCTTCATTAGAAAGTATTTGATTAGAGGACTCAGCTCTTGTGCTTACAGATTTGGCATGGAGAGGCCATTCTTTTGGTTTCTGATGAGAGTACACTTTCTACTTCTACTTCTACTTGGACAGTATTTAAAGTTTTATTATATTTTTTTTGGGACTGAAAGACATTTCAGCTCTATGACTTTCAGCTTATACCAAACCAAGAAGAAGGCCTTTATTGTGTCAGTGGTCAGTTCATTCAGTGCTAAGTAGTTGCGAGCTGTGGCAGAGATATGCAGACAACCACCTTTCATTTTAGACCATTTCAGTTTGCCAAATCTAAAGTAAACAAAAACAAAACAGCTCCATACATAAAAATGTGGTCAGACAGATTCAAAACTCCAAACATATTCCTACTTGTTTACTATAATTGGCAGTTGAGAAAATGCTATAGTCTGTGCTACTGTACCATACTTAATTTAAAGCCATAAGTCCTTGTCTGGAAACAGTGAAACATTTAGCTAGTCGTGCTAGTTCTCAAATGAATGAAATTATTGCATAAAAATACAACTTTGTCCATATTTCCCATGTAAAAGACTTGGCTTAGACTTGGACTTGCTTCATCTGTTTTTATTATAGCCAATGTATTACAATGGATAATGTTCCGACCAACCAAAAACATGGTATTCTTGTTTAGAAACATTCTTTTTATAACATATATTCCCCATCTCTGTCTATCACTGTGTAATCATATTCCTTCCTTTTTTTATTCAGCGTAATCCTGTGCAGTCTCTTGTTACCATAACAACCAATGAATCCTTTGCCCTTCAAAACAATTAGCATTCAACACTGTTGCTCCTGCCAACACTAACTACATCCTCCATCCATCCCTATCCTCCCATCACGCCAGCTCCAGGGCACTCTCTGCAAGCTCAAAGATATACTATGCATTTTGTTCCACAGTAAGATTCTATAGCAACAAAAGGCCAGCAGTACTACCGGACAGGGACGAGGAAAAAGCCTTGGATTCAAGCCCAATATATTCTGCCCAAATGCATCGTGATCTGATCCTGAATGAATCAATACTGAATGCTCTCTTCTAGTGCAGTGAATGGTGGTTTCTAATTGCTTTAATCCAGCTCCTTTTGCTTATAATACGACAAGTGGATGCTAATCACCTTCTCCAACAGATAATGCTTTTAATTGAGATGCATAGGACAGGCTGGCACCCAAGGGACCCACGGGCTGATCAGCGGTTCATGCACTTTTGGCCTCTGATATAAATAAACCCACTCTATTAACAACCTTTGTTCATCTTTGTCAGTCTTGTGTGATCTTTAAGTAGTTTTAAAATGCTTTTGAATGTTTAAAGTGTTTATTTGTTTATATGGACTCCCATACCATCCCCTACCGTGGTAGCAACTAGTCTTCCTGGGGCCATTACTTAAAAATTCTATCAAATATACTTACAATTATAAAACAGCAGTACAAAATTGGACCAGTAGATAAAGTTTAAACAGCAAAAGAGCACTTTAAATGACATTAAATATCCTGCACTAACAAGACAATGTCTTAGCTCTTTTTAACACTAATTTGAAAAGATCTGATATTGTTAGCTTTAATAGCACAGGGTAACCTATTCTAATGAACAGCACTCCACTGTTCTCTGCACTGCACAAGTTGTAGGCACAGGAACAATGATGTCATTCTTTGCTTCCTGTCTAGTGGAGCCATCATTTTCATCACTGACATTTCAGAATACAGGATTTTGGGCTTCTTGTTATTACAAATGTTATAAAACAACAAGCTAATTCTTCCAAAGCCTTGTATCCACCAGAAGCCATGACAGAGTCAGATGAATACTGCTAATGCTAGTACATGGTGGACAGCACAGGGCTAGACATGCAGCTGGTTCTGCAATAAAGTTTGTGAATATCTTTTTTTGGAACACTCCCCATGGCCTTGGTGAGTTAACACTTAAGGCTGTATGAGTTGTTTGTTCATAAAGTAGGCACAATGTTTAATAATAGAGACAGCTCTCCCCATCGTCACTCTCTTGTTAATATGACACGACCAATTCAGTTGTTCATTTATAGTTATTCCTAAAAGATCAAATTCATGAACTTGCTCCAAAGGAAGATCTTTCAAAGTGAGCAGCAAAGGTTCTACATTTCTGAATGCAGTGTCTTTTAGTTTTACTTGTATTTAAAGTTTAAGTTTGTTGTCATCTACCCAGTTGATACATGATCCAGTTCATTTTGCAATGTCCTCTTCAAAAGTGCTCAACTGTTATATCTGGAAAATGTTAAAAAGGTGCAGAATTTGCATTTGTATTATATTTTTTTCCAGATAAACACTGGGAAAACATTTTAGAAAAAAGTTATGGGTCAGAAAACATAGAGGCTGCCTAGAATGCCTAGAGTTTTAAATGAGTCAGAGGACAGCTCAGAACACTATGGTAGAATTTGGTGTTGAACTGTCAGATTGTTGTTGTGATTTGTTGTCCTGGTTTATGGTTAATATCTCTGTCTGAAACCTTCTCTGTCTGCATAACTAAATAAAAATGACATTATTTTTACAACTCCAAAGATGTGAATGTTGTCAGTTGAAATGGCTTTAAGTCTTAAGTATGTATTAGCCATAAGAGCCAATACATAACAAGTAATGATAAGGTTTGATATTTGTGGATCATAAGTTTGGAGATTTTATTCAAAAATATTACATCTCCCATAGAGTTATATGGCCTCTCGTCCTCTATCTGAAATTATGCCATCGTCAAATTGTAGAATGCAACAGTGTATTTACCAATGTGATTTGGAAGCTCAATGTGAAGCCACAATTTGACACATTCTGTTCCACTCCCATGATATGAATAATTCAAAGGAAAAGTGGATTTCGTTACATTAAGACAGATAAAAGTAAAAATGTTCAGACAACAGAAGTGGATCATTGGCAGAGCGAGACAGACCTGTGTCTTCACAGATGCACATTCATTGTGCTTTCTTTAGCACATCTGCTCACTGAAGATTTGATTTGGCATTTGATTGAGGCTCTGAAAAGACTCCCACGCACATCTTTACCTATATCCTAAAAAACAACATTTAGATCACATAATCTCATAAGTCAGAACTGACAGGACTGTGGCCACAAAAATAGTGTTTACCCTCAGTAAAAGTTTTGTTCACTTCTTACTTCTTATGAGTTTTTTCTTATCATTCATACTTTTATTTAATACTGAAAGAAAATACATAAAACATGCACTATGTAACGGTCCTGTCCGTGACCTTCCATGGACATGTTATTGCTTTGTTTAGAACGTTCCACAGTATTGCATTAAACATATTTATTTCCATGGAGACAAGCAACCTGGCCTAGTTACAGGTCAGATCTATGGATAGGCAACCGTACTCAGTAAGAATGCATGGAGCGACAGCAGCTCAGTAGCTCAACCAAAGGTCGGTGGTTTGAATCCCGCACATCACGAACAAATGAATGCTGTCGTTTCCTCGGGTAAGACCCTTAACCCACCTCGCCCCCAGTGTCTGCGTACACTGGTGTGTGAATGTGTGTGTGAATGGGTGAGTGGTTCCTTGATGTACAGCGCTTTGAGTGCCTTTAAGGTGGAAGTACCATGTTTTTCAATGTAACCTTAAATTGAATAAATCCAAGATAGATTAGTTTAATGCCATACTGAGGAACATTCCAGGCAAATGGGAGCTTCATGGAGACAAGCAGGTGGTAGACCCTCCCTCAGAAGAGTTACACCTTTAATGTCAAACTAATTATTTCTTATGATTTCATCCTATACCCAATGTAATTTACAATATTGCCTTGTTTTAAGAGATATGAGATAAAACACGTGACGCCAATGGAATCTCAACAAAGGAAGCTGCAGTAAAGCTCTGCTCTGTTACCCACTAAAGTACTTGGTCCCACCTCAAGGACTTTTCCATATCGCTGCATGCATTTAACAGTGAATCAGGTTGGCCTCTGGGTAAACTGTTTGCTTGCACCAAGGATGACACGATGCATAATGATTGGTGGTTCCGCCTCATTTACATCTCATCTACTGCGGAGGGCCAGTCTGGAAGTTCTTTTTCTCTTCGGGCCCAATGTGAAGAAATGAGCTGACTGACAACACCAACAAAGGTCATGCTAGCCTTTTAGCCCACACCGAGGCAAACCCAAGAAATGTATTGACTGCAAGTTTCCACTGGAGAGAAGGGAACGCCACTGGCTCCATATCTGATTTCTGATCAAGCACTCATACCCCAAACTCTCCCTGGAGTTAGTGTTGGAATGAGTAGAAATGACACCGCTGCAGTCATATGGAAATATTAAATGACGATTCTAAGTGAGCCGTCACCATAACACCCCCATAGAGATGCCATTTGCCGAGTAAGAGTCATGCAGATTGATGCCTCTAAACATCCTAATTGACTAATGAAGCTTTTCAAACAATGGGGAAGTGTTAAGTGTTCACATGTGCAGAAAGAAGTCATTTTTGCTTGTGTATGAGTACTGTGTTAATCCTGGTTTTCATCTCCGCCATATGCATAGACTAGACTGGATATAGCTAACCTGCTAGCCGCCGCGTTCCAAATAGGAAAAGAGCATCGGTGCGTTTCCAGCTCCATCAACTCTGGTTCCAATTCACTTTCTACTGAAAAACTGTCGCCCCTCTCTCTATAACTGCTGCTGTCAGACTCATCATTTTGGTCTTAAAATCTTCATATTAATCTGCGCTACATGCTTCTGGTGTTTTTATTTGTCTGTTAATCAAGATATGAACAGTAATAACAGACCAATGAGGAGCCTTCTTTCCCCGAGGTCGCTCCCACTAGTGTTAGCAACAGGTTTGATTGACAGCATTGCTAGCGCCTGCCCCCTGCTAAACCAGTGGTGCAGGTGGGAGGAGGCATTACCTTCAACAGCCTTGCTCTGGATTGGCTCTTTGGTTGCTATGATACTCGCAGTCGGAATTCCAAATATGGAACTTGGCTCCAAATTCACCCCTATGACTGCTAGCCTTGATGAGCTTTATTGGGCTGGAGCCGAACGCTATGCCAATTCACACCCAGCTAGAGGTGGGAGGTATATCAAAAAATGAATATTATCGCAATTGTTGTTCTGGAGATATGCAAATTACTGTGGAACATTAGTTAAAAATATTACAAATGACAGCTAAAAGAGTTGAAACAAGGGTATAAAGTCATATTTCTGCACTATTGTGATTACATAATTTTTTTGGTTCATTCACATTTTGTGCTAGACTTGAACCTCAACCAAGACATTTACTGGCACATCTGAGCACATTCCCGATGCATTGTTAAAGTATTGTCCCAAAATCGGTATCAAGATAATCCCCCCCCCCCAAAAAAAAAAAAAAAAAAAATCAAGATATTCCTGTTTGACAACTAATGCTCAGGCAAGTATTACGATATCAGTCTGATACCAATACTAATAAATTAAGTAATGCAATGAAGCTCCTAGATTACTTCTGTGTAGAGAGGCTATTTGCACTCCACCCCTGCTTGAAAACTCGCATTTTGGGGGGATTTAAAGCACTGGCATTTTCAGCATGAGAATCATTCATATTTGAAAGATTGATAATTTGTATTGAACCACTCATCACCATCATATACCTCTTGTGATTGTCAGTATTTGTCTACAGCCTCAAGCATGTTTACAAAAGCACAGTGCAGACATATTAGAAAATGCCATTGTGCCATTGGCTGAGAATGGATAGGCAGAGCTTCCTTAAAAGAAGACACATTACAACAGTGATGTTAAAACCAAAACAAAATGTTTGACCCAAATAAAAAACAGCAGTTGCCAGCAGCATTTATGAAAACAAATGTCAAAAGTTAGCAAATAGCCTGTATTGTGATCATGTGTTTACTAATATTATACACTTATAGGCGCTAACCTAACGCAAGACAATAACTAGCCAAAGATGCTCTGACTAGGCCGTCTGCAAACAGACACCGAGGTGTAGTGGCCACGGCAGCAGTACAGTTACACCGTGTCTGCAACAAAATAGGGAGAGACTATGCATAAGGCACGATACAACACAAAATGACAAGCTTACACCAGCCAATGGATGGCAATAAAGATGCTGAGTGGTGTAGTGGGACAAGGTAGAGCAGCAGCTACCTGCACACACCAACCTCCTACCTAAATAAACTACCTAGTGATCTGCTGAAGCAGTGCCAACCAGGTGTGACGTCATACGGTGCTGTTAGTGGGACAAGTCCATTTTGAACTAAACTCACTATTTGATTATTAAGTTCAGTTAATTTCAGTTCATTTCAAAACGTGTTCGTGCCCTTTCTCTTTTCTGTCATTTTTTATTATTGTTCAGCCTGTGCAGGACTGTAGAATCCTCTCCTCTCTTTTCTAGTGAGATGAGGGCCAGTGCTTGAGCATTAACATTGCATTGTCAATAAAGCTGTCCCCATATACATCTCTTTGTCTTGTGGGACTATCAGGCCATTATTAAAGGAGGCGACTGTAAGTACAGGGACAAAAAAAAAAAACAAAAAAAAAACAACTATCTCGTCCAAGATTGCAGGGATTATTTGACAAAGCACTCTACCATCATTTTGACCATAACTCAGCACTGGATCATCGATCTTGGCCCACTCTGTGTCAAAGAAGAGAGGAGAAAAACAGCAAGCCTAACCTTTAGCTACATCAGCATGGACATCTAAGCAAAACAAATGGCTGTGGCTGTGAAATACTTGCTGTGTGATCAGAAAAACAAACCAAAGAACAGAATGACAGCAGTATGTCTGGACCCAGGAGACTGATGGTGAACGGTTCAGTTTACCTTTACACACAAGGCCAGACTATTAGTGTTAAGTCAGGGGAGAGCTCACTCACGTATGCTCAAAGCACAGAAGCAGCTCAACAGTGAAGAACAGTGCGCTGTAGACATTTGTAGATTAGGCTAAATGTTTTGGAAATGCTTTCACCTTGCACAGCCAGATGAAACCCAGCAACTCACGAGAATCCATGTTTTTCTGCTCACATACTCACATATTGATTGGGCTTTACCAACCAGTAGGATAAATATTAGACAAATCACAGGGCAAGAACTGTAGTTTGGGCAGAAGTCAAAGGTGACGCCCCCAAACAAACTGAAACAAACATGGAGACGCCGACAGCTTTTGTGATTATTTGTATGAATGTCTCTTCTACTGGACAGGCCTGGTCTTATTTAGTTTTTGGTATCAATAGATTTTATGCAAATGACTTTAAATTATAATACCTGTATTTGGTGTCACTGAACTTTGACATAGTAGTCATGCAATACATTGTACAATTTTAAAATTGAATTACAAAGGCAAGTGATAAGATATATTAATTAGATTTGTTCTATTGCACTCAGTGGTTATAAAAGTTTTTAATCACATTGCATTTTTGTATTTCAGGCATCCTGTTGATTAAAGAGGCATCTTTTTGAATGAACCCCTAAGAAATGGCTCCTCCTCAAGAGAAGGCACAATGTGTTTCATGGGTTCTGTGGGGCTAAGTTAAAGATATCATGTATCGAACAAAGATACAGGACATTACTGAACTAAAGCAAAAGATACAGATGCGATTGGAACCATTGATGAGGCTCTGCTACAGCGAACATGGCAAGAAATCCAGTCCGGTCTTGATGTGCTTCATGTCACTCATGGTGCCCATATAGAGGTGTATTAAATGAGGTACAACACCACTGTAGAGGTGTATAAATGAGGTACAACACCACTGAGTACAATAGAACAAGTCTGATTAAGATATCTTATCAATTGCCTTTGTAATACATTTTTTAATTGTAAAGAGACTTTATGGACACCCTTCTCCATTCTGAAATCAGATTATAAAACCTAAGAAGTTATAACATTTTGACAAGCAACCTTGTTACATGTTCTGAGGTATGTTCAAGCTGCTGCTGCCAGACTGAAATTATGTAACATCAACTTTGGTCCAATTTATTAATCAGTGGTACATTCAAATTTGGAAAACACACCCTTGTCCACAAGTCATGACAAAAAGTACGGCACAGAGACACAGTGCCTACATTGACAAACAGAATAATTGGGTATACACAAAGGCGGGCCCTGATTACACAAGTATTCTCAGTCTGATTGTTCTCTTCCTCTTCTGATTATCTGTCGCACCCAGGCCGCGGCCATAATTTTCCGTCACAGCTCACAAGTGGATTACATGCAAATTACTTCTAAATTATAATTACTGTAATTGGTGTTTCTTCTATTAGACATAATATAGAAGTGTATTAGTCACACAATATGCATAACCTCATTCAGGACAGGTTCTTTTTATACCCTTTTTCTTTTCAAATTGTATTTTATTATGTTTTATTGTCCAAACTAACAGGACAATCACTAAATGGATATTTGTGGGACACTAACCTGAAACAAGCACATTATATATAGGTAAAATCCTTTAGCAATATGTTAAACTTGACCAAGCCTATCTCAGACATTAGACTATGGTGTACTGCTCCTGACAGGTTACCCCAGGGGT
>KN485671.1:0-45814 GCA_000787095.1 Periophthalmodon schlosseri
TCTAATAATGATAAGTCTATTCTACCTCTATAAGAGAACTTTTCAGAAATATTTCACAATATTTAAAATAATAGTTCCAAGTAATTAAAATTAAAATTATCACCAAAATAACAGATTATTATTATGATTTTATTTTAAATTAGCCCTATAATTTTGACATACACGTTTTCTCTGTGCAAACGTCTGCTACAGTGTCGTGACAGGAGAGCATTCAGAAGGAGGGTATATGCGCAGACACACAAACCTCTCACACAATGCAAACCAGTCAAGCCCCAAAGAAAGGAAGAATCAGGAGAGGCGTGACTAATGGTGAAACAAGTGATGATGTAGGGAGCTTTGTGTCACGGGAAGCCATATCCAAAAGTGGAGGAAGAGGAGGATGAGGAGGGAGGAGGAGAAGGTGGAGTCATCTGAACCTCATGCAGCGTAGATGGTCTTGATCATGGAGGAGGGGAGGAGGAGGAGGAGGAGGAGGAGCAGCAGCACGTTTGCTTCCATTCGTGGTGAAAGCAAAACTTAAACTGAGGCATGGTTCGGAAACTTCATTTTTTTCCCAGAAAGCATCCAAGCATTCCTCATCATAACAGTATCCGTATATAGGACACAGTTATGAGAAGCAGCCCATAGGTAGAGGTGGCTAAGTCATGCAGAATCGTTAACTTGCGTACCTTGGCCCATTCTATTCATCCTTGTTGCACTTCAGAAAGAGAGGTAAGTGGTCTAATGTAAGTAATAGTTTTTTACAGTGTCCACGGCAAATGCACACGTCACTAAAACCAGTCCAACAATCATATAGGCTATACATCTTAGTAGCAAAGATGTATTGTTGTTTTTAAGATACAATGCTAATATGTAAGTAACAAATCTGCATGCTTTTACAAATCCTTTAACTAATACAGCTAACCCATGTCTTAACTGCTAGGCTAACGATATTAAACTTCTATATTCACATAGACAATATGAGCTTGCGACAAAGCGTTACGGACATGTTATGAAAAGTTAATGGGGATGGTTAGCAAATGTTTTAGCCAAATTTCCGCTAAAGACTAGTGACAAAACACAACAGCAACACGTCACATTAAAAATCACACGATACACTACAGCCATGATCGAAATCAGATCATGTGGACAGCAACTTGACAAACTCTATTACACATAAATAGGACAGATAGACTGATTGACTTTGGTGGAGGTAGAGGTCTATTAAGTTACTACTAACCACAAGGACAAAACTAGCGTATTCATGTTTCTCTGTTGTAATGGTCGCTGAAGCAGAGTGACGACCGCATGCACATGATAAAGCTGTGGAGACCATGAAGCACAGGTCACACGCTGTACACTGGAAAAAGTGAATATCTATGTGACTGTACTGGCATAACAGTCTTGCATTCTTTGATTAGTTACGGAAATATGTACTTTGTGTATATGCATTTGACCAATTCCTCAATGTCGCTGGGGTAGGGCTGTCGTCCTATAAAAGTCCTGTATAAAAGTTGACTGATAATTTTGTTTAGATTATAAGGATTTATATGGGACAACATCAGAAAAGAGAAATTAGTGAGTGTGTGAATCATGAAGATATAACTCATCATTTGCATGATTCACTCATTTTAATCTGTCCTAAAATAGATCTTTTAGCAGTTGTGCTCTTGTGAGTGCAGTTTGGGCCAGATACACAAAGATACGTAATCGTTTCGAGAGATTTTGCCACGCCTCCTTTTTAGTTGACTAATCGATCGGCAGGACATGTCTTTAGTGGACCAAGGATTTCTTTAGCCGGGGACCTTAATCGAAGTTTGGTCAGCACTACCCAGCTGGAGGATTAGCCTATTGTTAGCACGTTTTAGGTTCATGGAGGGTGCCAGAAGTGCTAGCCACTCAGCTACCATGTCCATCCTATCTGTGCAGAGTCAAAACGAACTGAATTAAGAAAACTATTTAGAATTGAATCGTGTAGAGCTTCATTTTTTGCAGCGTACAAAAGACAACATCCTTGATAGTTTCACAGCACACATACACACACACACAGAGTACATGCAGTATTTGTAGTACTGTGAGATGTACCCGTACTTCTGCTTGTCGCGCGACTCTCTGCTCTTGCTGCTGCGGTTCTGCCGGTTGGATGGAGGGATGGAGTGGACAGACGAGCTCTTCTTGCTGGAGGAATGGGAGGAGTGGGAAGAGTGGGAGAAGCTTGTCCGTGACTGGCCCGCATTGTGGTCAAACTGCATGAGACAGAAGATCAGGTCTGTGGGCACCAGCTCGAACTCGTATGGAGGGTTGGTGATCACGTATCTAGAAAGAGAACGAGAGGAAAAAAGGTTGGAATTCTGGTAAAACAGCTTTATTGGGATTATAAGAGAAGAAGGATACCGTTTTGTGCACTGGCTGGGTGTCCCGAGGTGGGCGTCTCTTAGCCTGTAGATGCCAAAACACAGCATGTTGTATGTCTTCAGTGCTTTGCAGAATAGATCTCCATAGCAACCACCGTCCTGGTTAAGAAGAGAAGACAATTTGTCATATTAGTTGTTGCTTAAATTCAGTGGTGGAAGAAGTACTCAATTTTGTTACTTAAGTAAAAGTACTAATACCGGAGCAAAAAAAATACTCACATGTATCACATGAAAAAATCTACTTGAGTAAAAGTACTAAAGTACCTGTTTAAAAATGTACTTAAAGAGTAAAATGTAAAAGTATTTTGAGCAGATTTTGAGATCTATTAAAGCTTCAAATGTAGTGATTTTGATAAAGATTTGTGCTGAATTTTGTTCAACAAAAACAAGTGAATCAGTTTTTTTTCTAGCTGTTTTTATTTGTATATCTTTGTTTGCTCAAACTGCGAACGTGTTAAAAATAAACCCTCAGCCTTTTCAGCAGTTCTCAAACAATAATAAAAAAATAAAAAAAACTTTTATTTTTCAGTCCTGTTCAAAAATGTAGTGGAGCAGAAAGTACAGATACCTGCTCTCAAAAGGAGTGAATTAAAAGTAAATAGTAAGTATCCAGTTTAAAATAGACTTAAATACAGATACATAACATTTTTACTTAAATAAAGTACTTTACTACTTTTACTTCATTACGTTCAAGTTCTACTTCCAACTGAATTTTCCTTCATACATTTTGTCCTAAATGATTTTGACAGCAATTGTTGTAATAGTATAGACTCACCTTTGCCCCATATATCACTTAGGCCTTTTTATAATGAGTTGTTGAAATGATCTTTGCTCAGTTTTTTTTTCAAGCCCTAACTTCATTTTGCGGATACTTTAGTTAGCAAAAATCATGAAGTTTAAAATCTCATAATGTTGAAACCACCTTAATTATCTGCTTTTTTGTTCATTCTTTTCTCCAAAGCTTTGTTCTTTCCACCCACTAGGCCTGCTTCGCACAATCCCAGTTCTTCACATCACATTAGGAAGCATACAGGCGGAGGAGGCCAGATCTGTGCTGCTGGGGAGTGCCAAAACGTGTCATCTCTGCTTAAAGCTCCACTTACCCCCAAGTCTGCGAAGGGGCCGTCGTAGAGGGCTAGCTGGGCCACGCGACACCTGTCTCTGTTAGCTAGTGTCTGCGGCGTGCTATAGCCTCCTCTCAGAGCGTTCTCTTCAGCCAGCAATGCCTCCAGCTCTGGGGTGGCCCCACCCGTGACCAGTGTCCGGATCAGGGTCAGGATGTTGTCGTTAAAGTAGGTCTGAGGACAGAAGAGGAGAGAAGGGGACAGAGGATGTGAGCAGAGGGTGAGTGCACTCCCTTCATAATCATCACTACAAGCGACAAAACTGACACTTGAAACTTTTAAAAGCATGACTGTTTTCTGAGTTTCAATGCATTTGATGTTGGTATTGAGTTGATATTGTTAGTAATCAATAATCACTTACATTGCCTATAACTCCTGTTTATGGTCATTTTCCAGACTGTCCCTGCTGCCCATAAAACCATAATTCATATTGAAAAGAGGCCTTAAGTGTGGCAGGAGGGTGATTTGTTCTGAAAGTGTTTTCACTGTATAATGTCAGCGCTGTGCTCTGAAAGAGCGCTTTGACTGCTCTCGGCGGGTGTCAGGTTCTCTTGTCCTTCAATCAAATGCAAGGCACACAATTAACAATATGAATAATAAAAGGCTGCTGCCTCAGAGGCAGTTTTCATGGTCCCTGAACCCTTGTTTGGCTAACAGTGTAGAAAACACATGGACGAGCTGCCAGCGCAGTGCAAATGTTTCCAGGCATAGATAAACACATATTGGTGTTTGGAATAAGTTAGTGCTGGGCTACAGGGCACAGGGTGCATCCATAGTGAAAGGTGAGTTTGATGGTAATACCTGTGGACAGGCTCAGAGCTGTGCCTGAGCAGCGCGCACATCAACAAACTGTATGCACAGATACATACAAGCATATTCAAGCAGCACACAGCAGCACACAGCAGCACACAGCAGCACACAGCAGCACACAGCAGCACACAGCAGCACACAGCAGCACACAGCAGCACACAGCAGCACACAGCAGCACACAGCAGCACACAGCAGCACACAGCAGCTGACGCCCGCTCCTTTGAGCTGCACTCTGTGAGGGCGGCTGGATGAAGCCATCACAGCCCCGCAGGGAGAACACACCTCTGAGCAGCTTATCTGTGAGGCTCCAGTCACATTGTCAAAGATCAGACAGAGCTGCTCGGGCTGGGACTGTCAGGCCTCTGTCATCAGCGTTAATATGACCCTCACAAGTCCCACAGTCTTCAGACCTGATGACCCCTCAAACTGAGAGTTCTGATCAACTAACACCAGATAAAGTCATGAGAACTTTTCTCTTTGATGCCACTGGGCTGGTCTGATCTGTACACTATTACGTTAACCAGTGTATTGATTTTATTTTATAGGTTGTACGTCTATTTCGAAGCTTGGCTTTGACTTTCACATCCAAATAATGAGCTTTCAGTCCTAGTACAAATCAACTACAGATTAAATCTCAACTACCGCAGCTCCCCTAGACCACTGAGATCGTTTGAGTGTTGTTGTTGTTCACCGTCAGCACAAATACAGACAAATACGAAATGGCACCAACTCTTATGTTCGAGCTTGGTCTTCTTTCCTTAGTCCTGCAACAACATGCAATTCTTTTCCTTCTTCAGAATTTGATGCCTGCTCCAAGCTCCATCAGCTAACATGACACAGGCTTGCAGTACAGTTGTTTTACGAGTTGTGCATTTGAGCGTAGGGCTCAAAGGTGAATCGCAATTGAATCAAAACCACAATTACAATAAGCAACTACTTAGGTAATATAATGTCCATCGGAACAGAACCTCCGATCTCCATGAGGTCTCATTGTCTTGATCTTATCCAGGTGACGTCTACAGCTATGTTCTGAAATGCACTTCATATTTCTATTCATTGTAAATTGTCTAAACGAAATTTTGTCTCAAGTTAATATTTCTCTGGGTTTCTAACAGCTTCGCTCCCATCAGCCAGTGCGTTTGTAGTAGTACACAAAGTACTCACGGCACTCATGAGGGAGTCTAGCACGCTGACAGCGAAGGCCGTGCCGCAGGCGAAGGGCTGAGTGAGGTACAGCTCTGTGTCCGGGTCATCATCGTCGTCCTGGTCCAGGAACTGAACGTTTGAGTCGTTCACTGGGGGACACAAAACACAGTTACACACAGCACTGGACTATATTCACTGTTATTCTCACTCTGTTACTCTGTTAAGTCCATTTCCACACCTCATCAAGCTCTTAATATTGCTAACTGATAACAAAAGGATTCATTTTGGTTGTACCTTGTGTATTTCTTGAGTAATGTCTTTGTGTTTTAGTTACTATTTTCTATTGTATTTTCCTAATTCTTATTTTATTTAACAATACAGTGTTACATTCTGCTTTAAACCCAGTGGTTATTCTCATACCTCATGCACAGTGCACTTCATTCACTGATACAAGCCAAAATAACATTACATAACCATACACCTATATATTAACTGTGTACACCTTAATAACCATTGTAGAAGTCATTTATGTCATATCCAAATGAACTACTGCACCTTAAGCCAATGTATCTTGACCATTTTACAAACACAACAAAGTTAATTCGAGCACAAAATGTACAACTTTTCCATCAAGACACATTGGCATAAAAGAGACATATGAAAGTTAAGTGCAAGGAACTAACTGATTGAAATGAAAATGACAGAGAGATTTTAAGACTTCAACAATGGCTCGGTATAAGAGTCATGCACACTAAGAGTCATGCTACTTTCAATTATGTTCCTGATAAATGGGTTCTTCACGTCAACACAAGCCACATTTATCTCAAGTATAACATTTACCTTTCTCCTGAAAATCAAACCCAAGGCACATAACACAGTCTCTTATTGTTATACAAAGCCTGTCAGTGTGTTAAGAGCTCCACTGTGCAAGCGGCGTATGATTATTTTGTCTCTTACTAAGTCTAATTTGTAAAAACGAAAAGCAAAAAAGATTTTTTTGTCATTTGCACAGTATTTAACATTTAATTTTTGCTTTAACTTTTTTTTAACAGAAGTGGGCAATTTAAGGCCCTCCTAACCAGCAAAAGCCTGTGTAACTTTTCTGTTGGGGAGTCTGCCACTTGCTTGTTTCATACAGAGGTTAGAACTTTGCCTGGAATGTTTCAGGGTATAGTAAAAGAAAAATTCAACTCTGTCAACTGGACAAATAGTTTCGCTGCTCATCCAAGCCGCTTCTTCAGTTCTAAAGCCGCTTCTTCTGTTTCAGGGTATAAAATCTCTCATCTTACGTAGACAAGCGGGTGACGTTACTAGGTCAAATTACAGGTCAGATCTGCGGTGACGCAATTGAGGCCTGTCATGAAGAGCTGGAACAATATTTTTTTGGGGTGAATACTGATCATGTGTACAGTTTCATTGCACTACTGGGAGATTTTTGGTTAATTTTTGGCAAAACGATAAGATTTAAGCCATAAAAGGGTAAATTAATAACTTTTATGACCCATTACAGATACAAACTAAGTACTAAAGTGTTTCATTCTGCTGTTTATTTATTGCAGCTCATGATTTTTAACAATATTGTAGATTTAGAATGGTTTTTGGAGTTTAAATCTGCTCTTGGTTTCTTGTGTCAGTGGCATAAATGAGTTTCAATATTATCATTTATCGTCTATATTTACTTGAGCAATATATCAAACTTCAAAACTATCGAACTTTGGACTCCACCTGCTCAAAGTAAAAAAGGTTTTTCAAGGTATTTTTGAGCAATAAAAATATATGCAATTGAATAAATGCAAGGCAGATATGTTTAATGCCATAATGTTGTACATTCCAGGCAAAGTAATAACATCTCCATGGACACAAGCAGGTGGAGGGCCCGCTACAAGAAAAGATATACAGTGCACATCAAAAAAAAAAAAAAAAAAAAAAAAAAAAAAAAAAAAAAAAAACGCAAAAAGAAAAATAAACAGAGCAAAAAAAAAAAAAAAAAAAAAAAAAAAAAAATAGCACCACACAAGTTTTCTAAAAAAAAGTGTTAAAAAATAAACTGTAATCTTAAAAGATGATTTGATCTGGATTTTTTTCCCTTTATTTAAAAAAAATGTGATCTCTTCTCAGGCTTCCCGTGCACTGTGGAACAGAAATGTCAGTCAAACAGACAAGGGGCTGATGCAAGGAGTCCCGAGCTGGAGCACTGAGGGGGAGGAGGGGGAGGAGGGGTGCGAGGAGGAGGGGCAGAGGGGCAAAAGGCTGGAGCTGCTCTGAAAACAGCCACAAGGACAGCCTGAGCGTGATCAAAGGCCTGCGCTCTGCAGACACAACTGGAGGGGGAAAAAAAATAATAAAACGAACAAAAAAAAATCATTAAACGGGGTCCAAAACAAGACAGTCAATTTCAGGCAGAATGAAGAGTAAAAAAATGTGTTCAAAGGGGAAGCCATGGGAGCGGACCGGGGCCTTGACTACAGCCAGATAAATCAAGACAAGCTGAGGTGGAGGGGCTGAGGTGGAGGGGCTGAGGTGGAGGGGCCGAGCAGCGGGCGAGCGGGTGGGCAGGCGAGAGAGCAGCGGGCGCGACAAAGCCTTACCCAGCTCTGTTATCATTTGTACGTTGGTGCCACACTTTTTGTCCTGACTGAGTGGGACCACTGGCAGCAGTTTGCCAGGTTTAGCTAATGGTGATGAGACAAGTGTGGAGAGGGAGGGGAGAGACGCTCTTGTTATTGAGACATGTTAAAAGGGCCTATATTATGGTATTTTCAGATCTATGTTATAATGCTGTTTCCTCATCACATACAGGGAGTTTTGCTTTGTTTCATTCAGGCATATTTAACACACATCCTGCATATGTAGACTGAGCTCTTCTCGCAAGCGGAAAACACTCTATTCTACCTCGTGATAGTACAAGTGCTCCACTGTGTTATTAAACCCCATACACTTTCACAAGAATCGTTTGGATGATTTCAGCCCTGGAATTAAACGCCACACACTTTCATTAGAATAATTTGGATAATTTCAGTCAGGAATTGCCCATTTCTATTGAACTAAAGGTAAAAGGTTGCTGTTAACTTGAAAAAACTACCACTTCGTGACATCACAATGTGGAACAGAAGCATTTTGACTTTGGAAATGTAGAAAGACTAATAATAAAGGATTACACATGTCAAACATGTGTGAATGAAACAAAACACAACTCCAGGCATGTTTAGAGGAGGTAACAACATAATAACATGGCTTAAAGCTCACAAGAATCCATTTTGTGCAATATAGGATCTTTAAAGATTCTGCATGAAGAAAAAAAAAGGGATTGGGCTCCTGACCCATATCACGCCTGTCTGTTGAGAAGAAGTGAGGAGCTGGGATTAGGGTGAACAAAGGCCACGCTAACACGCCAACATAGCTAACATTATCCACAGCGCACCTAGCAGCGTTAAGTCCCTGTGCAGCAGAGTGGATCACACAACACAGACAAGGTGTGCTTTTATGTTAGGACCGGACTCTAATCTGCTGCTGGCGCTCCACACACAATATATGACAATGTAATTAGAGCGTGTGCCTGCAGCCACACACAGCAGCACTCTGCATACACGCCGGAAAGGAACCTCCAGTCTCCATAAGAACTGTTAAACTTGTTAGTTCGCCTAATGGGACCAAATTAGGGGTGGGCAGTCCTGACAAAAATGAATATTCTGTTTCTTGAGTGTATTTTTGTTTTGGCTCATGCATCTCTATGGACATTTTGCGCTTACAGCAAAGATGTCAGATATTGTCAATACCATTCAGTTTATGACATTGAATCCCGATTTCCAAGTAAACCGCCCTCTAACCCTCAAGGAAATTTATGGCAGATTTAGTGAGATTTTTGCTAACTTGTATGTAATAAGGTAAAGCTTGAGCTGTAGAGGGGAGAATAAACGACTTCTGTGGCTAATTATTGGTTCTGCTATTTATTTGTTACAGCTAATGCTTTTGAAAGATACTGTATATCTAAAAATAAGCTTACTGAGATCACCTTGCTTTGCATCAGTGGCGTGAAGTAGTTTCAATATTATCGTTTATCGCAATATTTCTCTGTAGCGATAGATCGTGCTTCAAAAATTGTTATTGTGCCAGGCCGAAGCAGATTGTTTTAACTGCTTTTGGCTATTAAAAATACAGTCACAGTATTATAGTGATTACACTTAAACAAGTGTGAATGTTTATGTTAACATATTATAAAATTACTATGTAGGTGTCTATTAACTTAGTATAAAAAATATCAAAGGAGTTTTAATTCTCATTTTGATTAAAAACTGAGATCCCAGACTTGCAGTCTCCAAACATAAGACTTGGTGAGAACCAAAATGGTGATTACAGACTGACTTTCAAACTGAGATTAAGTCATGGCTCTTTGGTGGCTGAAGTCCTTTATACTTCTTAAGCCTAAAACACTTTGAAAATGAAGAAAGACTTTTTAAATCACCATGACCTTGAACTGAAATGTATATGTGATCATTCAGATACTGTAAATAAATGAGTGTTTTGTTCATATGTGTGGGCCTGTGTAAAGCCAGGCCCTTGATGCTGGTGGATGCTCTCTACATGTGATAGCTGGCTTATTCTGCACAGTGTTGGGTGGCTGCTTCCTCAGTGTGGCCCTCTCTGGCGGCCTCATGCTCCATTGCTCTCTAATTGGGTCAGGGGAGACAGAGTGGCCGGTCTCTGGTGCTTTCGAGGCCCCTCAGAGATCTGAAACTTTCATGAGTCCCCTGCACCGGTGGGAATACAGCCACTGCCATTGTTATTAATAAATGGACCCATTTTGCAACCGGCGCACTTTTTGTTTCTTCTACCTTTTCACTCACTTTGCTTTTCTTCCATCTCTTGGTCTATCCATCAGGCCAAGTGCATTAGTGCTGGTGTAACTATAGACCTTAAAATGCTTGTCTGACATCTTCAAATCACGTGGTGTCCTTGGGCTCAATACTTAAGTTTACTGATAACGCAAACATTTTTGAGTCTATACGGCCTTGGATGGGATAGCAGCGGGATGTTTAGTCTTGTTTATCGGCTTTTGCGTACGGGTTATGGATCGACAGGAAGATGCATGCAACATTTAGAGTGAAAACCTATGTTTTAAACAGGCTCACCTAGTTCTGTGATGATGGGTATGTTGGCCCCCGTGGTGACAGACGCCTGCCGGACGAAGCCATGTACTGGACTGCTGTCTGGAGACGACCTGTCCATTCCAGGAGGCGTGAAACCTGTGCACACACACACACACACACACATATATATACAGCGTGGGTACATTTGGACATAATAGTGCAGTGTAGACAGAGTGCACAAAGGTAGACCCTCCTAAAGTGACTGAAAACTCCACTGTAGATGTCATCCTTTCAGAGGTCAAGTCAGACATATTTAGCATTCACAGCCTTCCATCAATGGGTAGGCATAAATTTTATATGTTCATTTTGTTCCGACAAAAATTGTTGAAGTGGATCCTGAAAACCTTTTATGGAAAATGGCATGGCTCAGGAGCATAAAATACAAGTACAAGTGACAGGAGTTTGAATTCACATGACTTCACATTTTTGCATTTCCTCAAAGTGACAAGTAAACACCTTAAATCTGTAATGCTATATGCATAATGCATCAGCTGTGTTTTGACATCCATCATTTAGTGCTGACTACAGCGAAATGCCAGCTTATAGTTCCAGCCATGGACACATAATGCAGGCATATATGCAGGTCACAAACTTTGAAAGGAATTGCATATTTGGAGAGTGTGTCTGGGTGTGCACACACTCTGTCAGGGAAGCCAATGAGCTGCTTACATTACAAAAGAGATCAGCTCGGCCTTTGCACCCGAGCAGACACCCAGTGGTTTAGTACACATCCCAAAGCCCTGAGCCCACTGAGGCCTGGACAATCACAAACCTTGTTATTCCAATTATTGAACAAGGTAACAGCAGAAACAGCAGAGGTTTGACACTAGAGTCAGTCAGGGAGCAGGAACTCAGACAGAGCAAACATCAGCCTGTACATGTCCATGAAGGAGGAGCTTCTTCCTCAGAGAGGAGACAGCTCTGTAGAACCAGAGACAGTGTGAGCAGTGTGAACACAACATGGAGACACAAGGCCTGCTGCTAAGCCTCTGCACTTATGTGAGCTTATACAAGTCTCCCTCACACAGACTGGTAGTGCATCAGTACTAGTGCTGTGTGTCTACTCTGGAGCGCACAGTTTAAATAAAAAGAATCATCACGGTACTTATCACATAAAGAGTGTATTTGCTCATAACTTACCTGTCTCCTAACCTCAGCCTTATTGTGTACTCTGTCTATTTAAGACTAATATAACATGTACAGTGTTTGTGGCCACAGGCCTCAGCTCTGGATCACTACAGGCTCACGGCCTCAGGAGAACACATGTTTACTTATTCATTTGCACCTTGTTGTTTGAAATTCTGCAGACAATGTCTGAATGCGAGGAACAAGAGGAAGGAGTCCCACTAGTACAGCCTGATACAGTGTGTCTGGCCCTGTGCATGATTACATGTCACTGAGCGGACTATGTGTGTTTAAAGTGAAGTATTTATCACGGAAATGGGGAGCTGATGTAAGACCCAATTATGGATGACAATAGGCCCCATCCATCGGCAGTGAGAGGACGCTGGCTGCTGAGGTGACATTGTGTGAAAAGTGCTCCCCAGAGCGCTGAGCTCTCAGATTTAGCTGTCTTATTGTTCCTCTGTGCCTGTGCTATTGACAGAGCATCACTCACTCACGGCTGGAGGAATAACAGCATTGGCATTCTCCTAAAACATGTGGAAGTGCTCAGCACTAAAAAATAATCGCCTCTTGGATCTTCACTTTGATTTGTATTTACAGCAGTCAGTGTGGCGGCACTAAATAGCGCGGAGCTAGCGGCGTGTCCTGGCTCTCAGGCTAATCATAAAGAGTGGATTACCTGTGTGATGTGCCCATAGATACACAGTCACACACAGACAGAGCCAGGCTGTTTTGTTTTGACTAATGAGCAGCAGCTGAAGCGGCCTGCCTGCTGATTTGTACTGGTGCTTAATGATGATGAGGCCTGATGGGACGTCTGCAAACATCAACAATCTGCTCCACTAGATCTGCCAGGCAGCAGATCTAGTGGAGAACATCAGATGACACAGTCATGTTGATGACATCATTAAAAGTATTATTAAAGAGCTTTAGCAGCGTGTAATGACCAGGGAGCAGACTGCAGAGTACTGTACTGATGAAGTAGTCACACATTGGTACTACCTAAAGCAGGGCTCATGTGTTTGACATTGTGTGCTCCTGGTGTGGTCGTGTCATCCTGCTGTTCTGCTGTTCTTTTTATATCTCTGACTCTGTTTTTTCTCCACGACCTGTCCCCTTTGGCCAGAGGAGCACGCGGGCTATAATAGGGCGCTTCTTACCTTGGGAATTAGCCTGTAAGACTCCGATGCTGTCATCAAACTGCATAGACTTGATGTTGAGTGATGCCAAGATGCATTCCTTATCCTGCAGTGAGGCGTCTTCGATATTGTTCTGATTGGCTGACAGTATAACGCACATGTCGCAGAGGTTGATGTTGACAGCCCTTAAATCTGCCCGACTTAATGGTGTACCCTTCAGGGCGAGCACAACAGAGAGAGAAGACGCACAGGCAGAGAACACAGAACAGAAAAAAACACACATTTAAAAAGAGAACGGGGAGGAGCTCGGGGAAATTATTTAGCAAGTGCTTCTGTTCTGAGGCACTGACATTCCGCTGATCTGACTGGGCACTGGGGAAGCAGAGACGAGCACTAATCTAAAGGCTAGTGTGCGCTGAGGGCTGTGTTGGGGAGACTTTGGTGAACATCAATCGGAGCGAGCCTAACAAGCTGGGAGCCTAATGCGGCTACAGTTTTTTAGAATAGGCCCGCTCCGAATAAGGGGGAGCTTTCGGTGCCATCATACAGTCATCATTCAGCTGCCTAAGTGTCAAAGTGTTGGCGGTGTCGGTGGTACTCACGGGCAGGATTGAAACCTTGGGGAAGTTGTGTAAAGTTTCCCACTCTCTCCGCAAATAATCCAGAGAGCCCACGAAGACTATGGGCTTGAGCTCGTGGTAATGGAAGTTGCTTGCACGTAAAGGCATCACCAGGTTTCGCAGCCCCACTAAAGCGGACGTGACATCTCCAAATATACAGACCACCACATGGCCGCTCAGCACTGTCATGGAGGCTTCACTGCGCGTCTGCCGAGAGGGGGAGAGAAGACGGGGGAGAGAGGAGGAGTGGGGAGATACGTGAGGAAGAGGAAGAGCTGAGCAAGTAGCACCGACTGTCAATTAGAGGTGGGCGATGTAACTTCTATAACTTCAAATCAAAATTGGGCTGCGGTCGGCTAAAGACACGTCCTGCAGATCGATTGGTCGACTAAAAAGGGGGCGTGGCAAAATCTCTCTATTACGTATTACGTATCTCTGTCTCTAATCCAAACTGAACTCTCAAGACTACACCTGCACAGGAGTTCATGCAAAAACAACTATGTATAAAAAGTACTAACAATGTATTTATATAAAGACAGATTATACTTAATCTGCCTTTTTACATATAAATACCAAAAAATACCAAATCTTCTGCTAACTCACTCACTCACTAACTTCTCCTTGCTGCTGTTGTCCCATATAAATCCTTATAATCTAAATATAATGATCAGTCAATACAAATTTTGGTCAACTGAGACATCGTCAACCGATTAATCGACAGTGAGACTAAAACGCTTGTATTTAAAAAGATGTCAAAAAGAGATAAAAAAAAAATATTAAGAACTGAAATTTGCAAATTAATATTCGAAACAGTGGTATAAAGTAGGCCTGTCACGTGTGCACATTTTCTTTGCACTACTGGGAAATTTTGAGTTATTTTTTGGCTATATGATGAGATTTAAGCCGTAAAAGGTTGAATTAATTACTTTTATGACTTATTACAGATGCAGACTAACGAGTAAAGTGTTTCATTCTCCTATTTATTTATTGCAGCTCATGATTTTTAACAATATTGTAGATTTAGTAACTTTTTAATAATTTAAGTAGTAATTTAATTTAAAGTAATTTAAGATTTAGTAGTAATTTAAGAGTTTAAATAGTTTTTGTGGTTTAAATCTGCTCTTTGGTTTTTGTTTCAGTGGCATAAATGAGTTTCAATATTATCGTTTATTGTGTATATTTACTTCAGTAATATATCGTTCTTCAAAATGTTTTATCGTGACAGGCCTAGTATAAGGTGAAATTTCTGCACGTGTTTAAATGTATAGTCCATTCTTCTTGTGCAACATTAGAACCTCGACAAACACGCTTTAGCTAATTTCTGTTTGGAAAAAACACTTTGATTATAGATATCGGGAGAGATATTCATTTTACAATTCGCCCACCTCTACAGTCAGTGTAGTTTTAAACATAAAAATAAATGTTCCTAAAAAGCTTATATTGTACAGAATCTTGAACCACACAGCATTCACATAAACAATAATAGAATTCAGTCAAAATGGCCTCCTTAAGTATATGTGCAAGCCCATGTGTGGAAGTCTCCTCACACATGCTGGGGCAGATACAGAAAACATTAAACTCACCTGGAACAACAGAGAGGCAGTGAGAGAAATGTCAATATAAATTAGTATGTGATTGTACTACTGTAGTATAAGTGGGCTTCCTCTGTCTTGGTGATACAAACGTTTACATTAGTGGTCACGGGAGGATTCAGTTTGGGCCCGTGTGCGGCACTCACCAGGATGACCTTCTCGATGTCTTTGGACGGGCACCAGTGAAACATTCCCGTCGAATCATACCTCTTCACGCTCATGTCCATGTTTTCGATTTGGTCGTTTCCGGGAATGAGGAGGGGGTCGTGTCTACTGCGAAAACAGAATTGAATAAAGATTGGACTTTATTATTATCACAATGTTTTAATTTAGTTGAGTCTTTTATATCTAGATTCTTTTGGTAGTAACCCTTCAGATGACAACAGTGACTTGGAGTGCCCCTGACTGAACGACATGACAACACAGACCAATTACCAGATCTTAGCCTCTCCACCAGCGCCTGCCTCTGTGCGGTGCAAATAGTCAAAGCTCCAACAGGCTCAAACACTTTAAATATTTCAGGAATTTGCCCAATCACATTTGCTCTCCCAACTGACGGCCATGAATGTTTGAACAGTGTGTCACAACTAAACAGGCTAATCCAGTGCAGTGGGCTGCTGACTTTTATCCGCTGTAACAGTGACCATGACAGGGCTCCTGTCAGGCCTGATCCTGTGTACAGCTGCACTGTGAGAGCTCAGGCAGCTCAGAACACCGCACACTTACACTATACAGTTATCGTGTACTTATCCTTCACTACAATGCCATTTATTCATAATACAGGGAATCTAAATCTTTAGTTATAGCAGGCTGACACTAAAGTGGGGAGTGCTTGGAGACAGACATTTGAGTGAAATGGGAGAAAACATCTCCAGACTTTGACACACATCTCTCTCAGTATCACTCCTCTATCGTCTATCAACACTGTCACTGTGTGACAAGCCTTTCATGTGCTCTTCCTCTCTCTGCATTTGGGTTGCATGCTTCGCAGAAAAAGTTCAACTTAAAAAAGCTGTCAATTAGCTCCCCTCCCTCTCTCTGACTCTCTCTCTCTCTCTCTTCCCTCGCTCTTCTCCATCGGTTTGTGCAGGTGATAATAACACTGACAGCATTTAGTGTTTTTACACTCAGCCTCAATCTTTCATCCACAGCTGCGTGTTGCGCCAATCAAGTCGACGAGGCTGCGTCAGTGGAGTGTGCGTTTGGGCAGGCCCGCTCACAGGGCTGACGGGCGCTCATAGGCGGGATCTGCTCCTCGCACTCTCTCTCTCCCCTCTCTCTCTCTTCTCTCTCTCTCTATCTATCTCTCTCTCTGCAGAGACAGCTATCTCTCACACAGCTGTCAGACTGAGTGGCAAGCTGTCAGAGGCGGCCTCACTTCCCCCCCGTGTGTGTGCTGCTCCTGATGAAGCCCACGTCACACGTGTGCTCCGGTGCCACGCCCAAACTGCAGCTCAGCGCTCTGCTCTGGCCCTGGACCATTGTCACGGTGCCCGGAGAGACACAGCCACGGTACAATGATGGCTTGTAACAAACATTACGAAATTAGACATGGAATATTTTGTAAATGACCATTTGTGCAGTGCCCTAACAGCATGGCTGGTATTTTAAAACATACAACATTACATTTTAAGAGTTGTTCTGTTATACGTATAGGACAAAGATTTCCCTTGTTTGTCTAAGGTCTGTGTCTCTTCTTTTCTCATCTCTTTCTTCCTCCATCTCTCTCTCCCTCAGTATATATTTCAAACACACTTGAGTTATTCCAGTGTATCACTCTGCAGTCACAAGCTTGGGATGGGTGCGCTCCCCCAATCCCTCTCTGCCAGACTATGAAGGCAGCCTCTTGCTTTGAAAATTTTCCCCATCATGCAAACTGACAAAGGCATGCTTTTCAAAAGCCCACAGCCAATCTGTTGATCATTATTTATTTACAAAGGCCTTCAGGCTGCTAGTCCTGTAAAAACCATACTTGATACGTATGCTCCCTCTCCTCTCGCTCTCGCCCGGCTCCCCCTCCTTGCTTGTAGAATAAAGTATCCCTAAGGCTACCTCAAACAATCACTTTTCATTGTGCATAAAATGCACCTTGTAAAGCACTCCTGTTTAATATATATGGTGTTATATGTTGACAGCACGGCTGCGGAGGGGGCTGTGGACTGTGATGGGTAATTTGATGTTTTGCTGAGGGCTAAGATTTAGAAAAAAATCTACACCTATAACAGAGGACCTGTCATTCCAGTACCCAAGAGCCAGCAGAATACAGAAGCACCCTAAAGCAGAGAAAACTTTGACACTGCTTTGAAGCCTTTTCCAAACTGAGTAAATAACTCGCAAGAATGATTATCCGTGTGAGATCAAAGCCCAGATGCATATATTACATGGCAAACAGGGACCTTCTCCTCGGAAAGAAAGGAAAAGAAGAAAAGGTTTGTACTTTAAGTTAGGCAAACTAAAGTGCCTTTAAACAAGCAGTTAGCTGGAAATGTGCCAAGATGTAGTTGTTTTCTAATGCCTCCACTCCCTCTGAGCAAGGGCATCTCAAACGATGCTCTGCTACAGCGCAGACTGAAGGCTATGACTCTGTGTTGGGCTAATGGTTTGGCAAGTGTGAAGGCTTATTAAACGCTTGTTTAGTGAGAGAACTGAGGGGGAGGCCGACCAAAGTCCTGGACAAAACCACACAGGCATGCCAGTGCAGTAGGAGGAGGCCTGCCTGAGGGCTAGCAGGACAAACACACAAGAAAACTGGGAATAAAAGACATAGAGTATAGAATGGAAAAGGAAGGAAGGAGAAGTCAATAAATGCGTGTGGTAAAAAGTTTAGAATCCAAAGACTTCCTAAAGTGTTTTGAGTGAGCTTGTTATGATGTAGAAGACTAAACTCATTAGACTCATATCTCTACATTGTGTTGTGTTGTATCTCCGCGACCTCTCTGTCTCTCCTCAGCGTTCCACGTTGCCAGCCCTGTCTTTCCGCCGGAGAGCACAAAAACCCAGCGCCTTTTATCTTTCAAAATCAATTAACAGCAGCTTAATTCCGCGGGACAGGATAAAAGGAAGGTAATATCTGAATTCATATTTGATTGTGATGCTACATCTCGCATATGGCCTTAAGTACTAGAAACAGTCGTCGCAGGGGTGCCCACAATAGAGCAGTGGCCTCGGGGCAGAGTACCCGCGCGGGCCGCTCTGATTGGTCGCCCGTGTCATTAGTGCCAGCATTGTTTAAGGAGTACATGTGGACCAGACTGGAGGAGGTGACAGCTGGGTTTTAAAGGAGTTTTCAAACAGCTTCTCAGAGCCCCTTTTCATGACAGGAAAGTGACTGCGGCTCTGTCATTAAGCGCTGACAGCATGCCATCCTAAACAGGGCATTTCTCCTCTGCTTTTTGACTTCCTTAGCTCCCCTCTACTGCCACCTCTAATTTGCCCCCCTCCCGTCTCAGCTCCCACCACCCTCTTCTGAAGTCGCTCCTACCCCTCCCTCTCTCCCCCTCCCCCCCGGCTCTCTCGTGCTTTTGAAGGCGGTAGGTAAAAGAAGAATGCATCGGCGCCTTACCTCATCATTTTGGGCGAGCAGTTGGGCGAGTTTCGCATCCCTCCGTTGCGCTGCTTTTTTTTGGGCGACAGCGTTGACGGGTGCTCATCTTCGACTGCGAACACATGCAAAGGGTGTCAGCGGGACAGACAGGCGGGCAGGCAGAGAGATAGCTGGACGTCACATGTGCACAAAGGAAATCTGTCAGTCAATCATCGCAATAATAACAAAAAGAACAACAAAAGGAAGGAAATAAACTTAAAGCATTAGTAAAAAATTGGAAAATAGGCAGGAGAAAACCACGGAGAAAAACCAATTGGCGACTTTAAAATTGGAACGCAAAACTCACATCCCCGTACCCAAAAGATTTATTCTGATTTTTATTTTAAATGGGCCCTTCCCTAAAAGACTTGGAGCGCATGGTACGGCTGGTTGGACCTGGCAGTCTGCATCAGAGGATTCATGCGTTAATTGCGTAAATGCGATGGTTCAGACTGCGCTGTCGTGGGCAAAAGCGATGAAGGTGAGATAAATAAATGTTATGGAGATGGCGTTTTTAATGTGTTGAAAGTGATTTTGGATTTAAATTCCGATTCCCAACGCATCATTCCTGTTCGGACACGAATGGCTCTTCTACAGGTCTACCTCCATGCCGCAAGCACTTATTATCAAACTGCATCGTGGGACAAATTAGTAGTGTGTATTAGGTGAGTGTACAGAGGGAGAAGGTCAAAACTACACTGAGAAATAAATAGGACTATAGAATAACATTGATTCTCTTCATTTGACAGTTTTTGTTTGATGCTGTCGAGGCAGTGATTCTTGAGATGAGTTTCCTGTCAGCCATGTTAGACTTTGATGTGAAATAGAAGAAAAGGCTATCTGGTCTTCAAACTTTTCCAGCTGGAGTCCTAGACAGAGCAGGCGCAGTGAGGCCGTGGGCTGAGTGTCTGCAGACTTCAGTCAGGCTAACAGCAGTCTGATCTTCACTACTGTCTGGGAGTTTCAACAGCGTTTAGACAGGCACCCAGGAGCTCGCATCCACCCTGCCCTCTCCCAGTGCAAATGCCAGGAGCAGCGTCACTTCAAACCCGGATCAGTCCTTTGGTTAGAAATCAATAACACAGCATGATATTAGTGTAAATCAATGAGCGCGCCGCCAGCCCTCACTATTCCAAGGATGTGGAATCTCATTATTGTCTGAGCACCTATTCTCAGCTGTCACCTAATTCTGCTAATAAAAGATAAGAAACATGACTCTGCCTCCTAATAAAATGTCAGCCTGTGACATTTGCTTTATATAAGGGGCATTCACAATACTTACTGTCACAAATGCTTGCTACTTTACAAACAATATTTCTGTGCGATGTAATGAAAATAATCAGGACATTAATGCTATAGGCAACTGCTCATTGTGTTTGAACAAATGTGTCTACTTGATAAGATCAAATTTAGCAAAGATAATAATGCGTATATCCTAGTGTGTGGATGTAAGAAAGGCACACAGGCAGGCTGTGAGTAGATGGACTTGCAGCCTCCACAGCAGCATAGCCACAGCTCTGAGGTGAGGACATGCTCAGGCAGGATGGTTACTGATGCAGCCCTGATGCTCAGGGGGACTGCAGTGCCTACTTTGGTTGTGCAGCATGGCATTACTGGGGTGGTAGCGGTATTTCACCGGCAGACTGCGGGCGCGGTTGAGCCGGCTCTCCACCAGGAGTCGTGCCCCAGACTCTGGCCCCGGCCCTGAGATACTGAGGCGCAGCTGCACGGGCTCACAGGGGCCCGCCGGGAGCAGGCTTCCTTTACGGTTATTAACAAGAGGGATGTCTGCGGAGCTGGGGCCGAGTAGGGCGTCCTGGCTGGGGTGCTGCGCGTTGGGGACCAAGGAATTTGTGAAGGTGCACCCGGGGATTTTAATAGATCGGTTCTGAAAAGATGGTCTAACTTCCTCCTTTACTGTCAAACAATGAAGAATAAAAGTGTGAGAAATGTGCAGTTGTCATTTCAGCGATAGGTTCACTAAATGTCTCCTGTGCAATTACACACAGTTGTCATGCACTTCATTTTGTTAGTTCCTGTTGATAAAAGTTACATAAACATTCATCACTGTTATGAAGTTTATAGTTTACATTTAATCTGTGATATTATTTTTCCATCAAAAATTGCATTAAATGTGTAATATAAGAGTAAACATAGTGGTACATTTTCCTTTTGTCTCTGCACAGCACTGAGGCACTGACCTATGCATTGTCTATGATCTGCTGATGTTTATGTTTGCACATATCGCTGGGCTCATAGCACACACACAGGAGCACTCTGAGTGCTTGTTGGGAGTAGCCGAGGCTGTCCCTCCCTGTGGTAGAAGGGTAGTCGGTGGTTGTTTGGTAGAAAAAGCATGCTCGGGTGGCCCCGGGCGATAAACAGACGTTTATCCCAGCCGTCAGCTGCCTCCTTGATTTACGGGGCGCCACCGATAGCTCCTGGATTCATCTGGCCCTTGTCAAACACGAGCAGCGTTAGAGAGCGCTCAGCCGCCCTGGCAGCTCCACTGTGCATTCTGAACAACCCAGACGGCAACTGTCCCTTCCTCAAATGCTAATCACATGATGGTACTGTCCTGCACGCACGCCTGCTCCGATCACCCCCACCCAAAGTCAAGAGTATGATGGGCGCAGGAATAGCAGAGGAAAATGTGGGCTTTGGTATGAGAGCTGAGCTGGCCCTGCTTCTACAGTGTGTGCTGCGTGAGCAAGCTTTGGCCCTGCATGAAACAGTGCTTCAGCCCATGCATTTTTCTTCAGTTAAATGAAATGGCATTTGCTTTTAGTTTGGTTAAAGAGGCAGCCACTATACTGGTAAAGACAGTATAGGATGAAACCAACACAAAAGTCCCTATGCTCAGTACCAGTGAGATTAAAGGAGAATTATTATGTAGAAATTACACAGACATGAAATGCTTGACAGAAGACATAGCACTCTCAAAAGAAACTGTACTTAACCATAATGTTTCTAAGAGATTTACCTAAATTGCAATCGGCTTTGAATCGCACCCCAGTCTCTTTTTGACTTCCACTGTTCCCTGGTGTTGTAGCGCCATCTGCTGCTAAATGCAGCACAATACAAAAAGAATATTTGAAGCAACTACACAGCACATTATTAGCACACAAAATATTTGATTAATTGTGTTTAACTGAGAAATTCTATCATTTTATAACTTATGACACACTAAACATGGTTTGTGATACCATTTACAAGAGTAGTTTAATTGAAGGCACATGACAGTGAGGAGACTAGAGTCTAAGACAAGTGTAGCAGAGTGAAGAGGACAGACTTACGTGATGTGAGATATCCATTATACTTATATTTGGCTGAGGAGAATGCAAAGACAGTGGCAGGTCACACACAGGACAGAGGATGTCATGAAACATTCAGAGAGGCACGGCACTACAAACGCAGATGGGGAGGACAACATGGTGGTGATGGAGTGGAAAGGATGGAAGTAATGAACGAGTGTGCAGAGCATCACAACGACTACACTGTGTGATCAGAAGTATGACATCAACACAGAGGCGCCACTCATCAAGTGACTGTGGCGAAGAGGTTTCAGTTCAATATTTAGTGAGGACTTTGCTATGACATGAAATTAAAGAAATGCTTCGTACTTGTATTTCGTTGGAAATGTTGACTATATTTTTGGTCAAATGTAAATGTAATGAGTGAACGCTATGATGTTCTATATTGCATGTAACATCCACACCACAGACAGCAGACCATTACTATTCAAAACAGCCTTCCCAAAAAGCAAGGACATCTAATGTTTACATACAATCCATTTTTACATTGCCAAGATCCGACTGACTAAACTTCCAGAATGTGATTTTATTTTGAGGAGCCGAGTCCTGGTGGCAGCGCAGCAGACTGCACAGAGCTGTGAGCTGCAGTGTCTTGCAGCAGTAAAGGTCACGGAGAGGGCCCAGGGCTGGCCTCTGACACAGATCCTCAAACACAGAACCACAGTGGCCCTGGCATCTGTCTCAGGCGATCTGCCTGTTCCACACAGCACACACGCTAACAGGCTAACGGGCTAGCATCTGGGGCAGGGCCAGGCAACACGGGACAGAGGCTGCAGAGGACCGGGGAGGGGGACCCCGTCTGCCTGGTGGACAGCAGCTGTCAGGCCAAGTTTGGTGATGGACCAGCAGGGCTGGGAAAATGAAAATGCAAACATAATTTCTGTGTCAAGAAAGATAAGATCTCCAGCAATGAGCTGCAGATGCATCCTCATGTGAAGACACACACATGTGTATGGTGTACACACAAGATCAGCTCAAGATATAACCCAGAAGCCAAGAGCCCTTAGGCACATACAAGATTTGGGCAACGTGAGCCCAGTGTCTACTTTACATCTCCACTCATGCTAGTACAGAAACACTGACACTTCTATCAGCACGTTTAAGTCACAACAATTTATGACCCACCACTGATGTAAAGATGAACAAAAGATATGTCCAAAACCCTATAGAGGAGAATATTCCCATCTCATAGTTATATTGTACAATCAGTAAAAGCATGGCAGAACCAGCCGGTCCAGCGGGGTTCATGTGGATTTCAGAGCATTTGTGTTGAATGGGCCTAAATCACAGACCACAGTACATTCAATGACAGAGCACTCTCCTGGAAGGGCTCTGCTTAGAAAAGTCAAATCAGCTTCAGATGTGCAGCAGGATGAGGTCATAGTGGATAGAGATGTCTTATCCTCTCGCTCTGGTGGAAAAAGAGGGAAAATGGGCAACGGAAATCCAGCAATCCCTGACAAAGCCCGATGCACCCCTCCACTACACTCACTTTGTTCAGACAAAGTCGGAGCTAAAAAGGGGGTCGAAATCTAAGACAGTGGAGGCTTTCCTGAAAGCCAACAGGGGCTGAGCAGGAGTGAGATCAGTAACCATGTAATGGCCAGTAATTGGTACCGAGGGATATGAGCACAGGCCCAACTACAAGAGGCCAAGCCAAACTCATCATGGCATGTTTGACACTAATCTGGGCTGAGGCGGCGGACGCTGGGAGAATGTTGAGAAGGAAATCAGATCTGTGCGTCTGAACCCAGGGCTTTGATAGCTCCGTCTACTGCTGCCATGTCTAATTGACGGACAATTCTGTATTTCCCATTGACTTAAGAGGAAACCAGGAGGGAGGAGTGAGGTCCAGTCCTTTTCTTTATCAAGCCATCACGTTCTATTCTCTTTCATTTACGCTCATTTCACCTGAACGACCAAGGCTCTGTCCGTTGAGAGATTTTCTTTCACCTGGTCATGCTAACAGACAATGTTTTAGCTCTGTTATATTTTACAACATTAAGATATGTTAAAATTCATGCATTATAGTCCACCAAATCTCAAATACATTTAATCCAGCAAATAATTGGATTTAGAATAATGATTAGCCTATAATTTTCAAACTAGATTACTCAGAACACTTATTGGACCTTTGAACATATGCACAGTGCACTAAACCTGTTCCTTCCATATTAATTAATAGAATAAAATGAAGCTGAAAATGAATATATTGTAATGATCTGATATTTTGTGTTTAGTTCAGAGTTGACACCTTTTGTTGTTCTTGTAACTATGTGTCGTTGTCATAGACTGTATATATAAATGGACATAGCTAACCTGCTAGCCGCTGCATTCCAAATAGGAACTGAGCATGGGTGCGCTTCCGGCTCCATCGACTCTAGCTCCAATTCACTTTCTATTAAGAAACTGTGGCGCCTCTCTCTGTAACTGCTGCCGTCAGGCTCCTCATTTTGGTCTTAAAATGTCCCTCTACATGATCCTGTTTTTTTTTTTTTTTTATTTTGCTATTGTCTCTGTAAATCAGGATATGAACATTAATAACAGACAAATCAGGCGCCTTCTTTCTCCGAGGTCGTTCCTGCTAGCGTTAGCAACAGGTTTGATTGACAGCGTTGCTAAGCACCTACTCCCTGCTAAACCTGTGGTGCAGGAGGGAAGGGGCGTTACCTTCAACAGCACCGCTCTGGATTGGCTCTTTGGTTGCTATGATACTCACCGTCGAAATTCCAAATATGGAACTCCAAAATCGCCCCTATAACCGCTAGCCTCAATGAGCTTCATTTGACTGGAGCCGAGCGCTATGGGTGACATCACACTCCCTTGGTCCACTTCTTTATACAGTCTATAGTTGTTGTTAATGTAACTGCTTTCGTATGTGACACTTGGTTGCTATGCCGACAAGTTGATTTGAAGGTTCTATTCGTCTGTTACTGGTCTGTTTTGGAGACTTGCGCTAATAAGTTGAGACTACTGATGTTTTGCTCTTGTTTTGGCATGAATTAAGGCCTACAGTAGCGCTTGTGTTCAGAAAATAAACAACCAGAATTCAGTGTGTTTCCTTAAACCAGAACGCTACAATATTAGCTTCAGTTACAGTTTCACTGGAGCGTGACCGAACGAGTCTCTGGAATTCATCACTTTTATTAGTTTGCAAAAGTTGACAGTATATTTGTATTTATACATGGATTCAGTCCTCTTTAGCTATCTTTTACTGAAAAAATATATTGATGAAAACTGATGATAAAATATTAGTGAACAAAATTAACAGATTGTTAGTGTGAAGTGATATTATGAATATAGTATCTTCTGAAAAAAACAACAACAACAATACTCCGTAAGTTTAAAAAGAAAAGTTTAACCAAAAATAAAACTGAAAACTTAATTGAATATCTCCAAATATGTGCACATCCTTTAGGCACGATTAACACACACCAGAGAGTAGTAGACTTGTGAGAAGCATTTGAGTGCGCACACAGACCTTACCTTGGACATTTAGAACCACACCAAACACCAATGCTTCAACCACTGCCGGACTGATGCAGCATGCGGTGACCACGAGACCGCAGAGTCACAGAGAACGACACAAACCCACAACACCCACTCACACAGATGGACAAGCACACGCACACGTATGTACCACAAGCACACGCACACGTATGTTACCCATCTCAATCACATCAAGCTAAATCAAAACTGTGAGTTAGCTCAGTTAACCGCTGGTGTGTTTCTCCAACCGAAACAAACCAATCGCTCAGATATGACGACAAATTAACGTAAAAGCACACAGCATGGAGACAACGCACAGTTATAGACAACACTGCGGACACACGTTGAACGGAAAAGTATGGCGCTATACACGGAATACACAGACACGTAACAGCATGTGTGGGGCGGTGTAACTTACAGGCACGTAAAGTGGTTGCGCAATCATGAATAGAGACAGAGGACAGTGGGTAGGCCCTCTGAAGGGTGTCCAAGTTACTATGTACACTGCCTGACATGCAAGAGCAGTCGGGTTCTGAGCGGCCGCAATCAAAACAACATGCCAGTTTCATTCGTTTGTAGACGGACATCTTGGCTACAGTCATGTTTTGGGATGAGAGGAGAGGAAAAGCAGCAGGTTAATGGCAAAAAGGAGAAATCGTTCAATCCGGGGGGAAGTCGGAAGGTATAGTCATCAGAAAGTGCAAGCCTTAGACGCCACAGACTTGAACGTCAACTTTGGTCAAACGTTTGGTTTAAGTTCCGAAAATTCCGATTCAATACAATTCTTCGAGGACTGCTTTTTGTGATTTTATTCGTGAGGTCAAGCTGCGCGCTAAGGCTCTAACAGAGCAAAAGGCAAAACAATGGGGAGAAGGGGATGGGGAGGCATTCATGAACAGGAGCAATGAGCAATGCAGTAGAGCAGCAAACCTCAAACATGTGTCATACATTTGTACTTCCTCAATGCGTTGGGGTAAAGGAGTGGATCACGTACCTGTATCCCATCATGCAGCTGGAGCGACTCTGAACAAGGCATTACGCTATAGACTACGTCACACTAGAGAGGCTGGTCCATGCCGGATGGCGTTTCACTGCTGCGCTCTCAAGGGCCTCACAGTTTGTGCTATAAAAGTTTTCTGATGCGCAAACTCATTTATTGTTTGTTGTAGATATATTAAGCCAATTCTTGGGTATTTTACTTTGCAAATACATTCATATCTGTATTTTTTTATGTATTTTTTTTCTTTGGCAGTATTGGTGGGGTTCAGATTCTAAAATGTGATGAT
The DNA here is from genome assembly GCA_000787095.1 of Periophthalmodon schlosseri. Taxonomy (NCBI): domain Eukaryota; kingdom Metazoa; phylum Chordata; class Actinopteri; order Gobiiformes; family Gobiidae; genus Periophthalmodon; species Periophthalmodon schlosseri. The sequence goes on from KN485671.1 coordinate 26,769, forward strand.
GTCATACTCCCAGATGGGGGACAAAAGCCAGATTTTTGCATTGAAAACTGTGTACTGTGCCATGAAATATCCAAAAAGTAAATTTACAATTGTTGAACTTGACCGTTTATATTGGTGATTATTAGACCCAAGATCTCACTGAATTACAAATCAGCATTTTAACAATATTCATTTTAACTGCCCCCATCTGTATTAAATATTACAGGCTAATGTGTAGTTCATAGTATGGAACGAGCATGCCTAAGTATTAGCTCGTTAGCATACCTGAAAAGGGTACAATTAACTGCAATTGCATCAAAACTGCTATTTGAATTGCAAATATCAAGTTGCAAAGGTTGGTAACACTGTAGTTTAGACATCTACAAACTCTAATTAGTTGTATAAACAATTCATGTTGTATTCCTTCTCTTAATGTCAGAGTTACTGAATGTGATTAAAATATGTACTGTTTACTAAATCCTAATTTCAACACACACTAATTTTATTATAAATTACAAATGGATATTTCTTGAATCGTGCAGTACTACCGTTACTAGTTGCTATGCTAGTTGTTTAACTAAATCGCTGTGCTAAAGCTTGAAGCCCAGGCGAAGGCCGCAGTGAAAGTCCCCAGAGGAGCATGTGTGGATTACTGTGACTCCGGGCACAAACAGCCCCTCCGCTCTGCTCTTTCATTGGCCAGGTGCAGAGCAGACGGCAGCCTAATGCTGTCTGTCTGGCACCTATGGGCATCTTTGACTCCAGAAGTCACGTTCGCTAATAAGATGTTGTGTGTGAAGTCATAGAATTGGCCAATGAGAGAATAGGAGATCCTCACAGGGGCTGTTGTATCCCGTGGCATGCCTTATGAGCTGAGCATGCAGACTCTGTGCTAGCGACAGAGGGGACAGAGGAAACTGTTGACCGTAATCACACAGTTGTGCACATGGCAGAGAGCAGCAGAGGAGTGGGCCATGCTCACACCAGTGACTTCAGAGTCTAAGGGCGCCTGGACACTGTGACTTTACAATGGGACTTTGGACATGTGATAGAAAAGCAATGAAGTGACACAGGACACACACACACATATACACACAAAAACACACATATATATACACACATAAAAACAACATGTCTGACTTCTGACTTCACAAATGCCCAGATTCTCCCTACAGGAATATGGGGCTCATTATAAAGACGTTCTAAGAGGGTCGTCTGTGTATAGTACAGAGCGGGGCACCATATTTCTTGACAACATTTTCAGCAAGAATGTAACAAATTGTCCAAAAGCATCCAAAACCTCCCAATTAGTGAGAATAATTATAATTAAATCGATGACTTTGCATTTTTGCTGAAGTTGTTAGGGCCATTATATTTCCTCTACAAACATCACACTCGCAGAATTAAGTGGATCTGTTTTTGGTCGAGCAGCACCATCTAGTGGTAATCTAACGCTATTTCCCAGTCCGTCACTAACACTGAAAAGAGTAGTGAATAGTGGCCCTGCTGCAGTGGCCTTTCTCTGCAGCCTGTGAGATCTGGGCCAGGACTGAGGCTGAGATCACTCGGGGAAGGGGAAAGTAAAAACCAGATTGTTTTGATTTTGTTTTGGCAACCTGTGTCCAAAAGGCCCACAAGGACATTTCTTCTCTCTGAAAGCCACACAAAACCTCTTCTGACATAAGGCAGATCAATTTGGTTCTAGTTAATTTTCTTGTGCGAGTGGTGGCTGTTGGATTACCATGTGTCATGTTAAGTTTCCTTCAAGTCCTTACTCTCGTTAGGCTGTGTACTCTAATGCCACATGTGAGCTTGGTTTAGTCACACAGTTGGGATAAAGTGTGGCTTTAGTCCACATCTGATGAAGTCTACGTCTGACTTGGGGACAGCCTAAGCCCTGCTGTTTTGGATCGGCTCTGGTCTGGTACAGTGCAGATGAGTGGCGGGGAAAGGGATGCAAAAGCTACACTGGTACATGCAACATAGATACAGTGTACTATTGGCTGAAGAATAGAAAACACTTGCACTGCACTCTGGGTTGTAGGACACCCATTTGCTTTGTTTGGATTTTACTCACAATATATCACTACCAGAGAGGGGTTAAAATAAAGTGGTGTTTTCCAATGGCAGCAGGGAAGGAAAAAAGTGTGTCACTGGTTGTAAAGAAACAGATAAATAATAATAAAAAAAAAACAAACAGAAGAGAATAGGACAGGACAGGACATAGATTCAGTCTTCCATTACTGTAATGGAACTGTCATTTTAAATTCAACTCTTTTTGGGGAAGAAAACAACAACACAACGTCCATCAATGAGAGACAGACATAAAAATCAACCTAAACTACCTATAAGTAATATGTATTTGGGGAGTTACATTTACAACCAGTTCAATTTTCCACAGCCAAGCATTGATTTGTAAATGGATACTTCATGAGATTACCTTTATAGACAGTGCTACAGTTAAGAAGAACAATGATATGACATAAACAAGTTCAGTAATAAACAGTTGTATTGTCTAAGGTCTGGGTTAGGTTTGGGTGTGAAGGGGAGAGAGGGGGGACAGGGCCGGAGGAGAGTACTCACGTCGTTTGCAGCCGCATTTCTTGATCCTTTTTGGGTCGGTGATGTCGTCGTGACAAGCTTTGCAGTAATAAAATGCTCTAAAAATACAAAAAGAGTTTTTTACTAGGGGTGGAACGAGACACAAGATTGGGTTCGCGAGATTTTGGTCTGATTCATAATAAGTCAATTGTTGGCAAGTCAAAAGTAACTTGCCAACACTTAACCCTTTTTTGTCCAGTCCGAATCTTGTAGCAATTTTGTCTCACGAGATCTTGATTTTGGGTAATCCTAGTCATTTTTGGCAACTTTAATTCAAAATAGGTAAATTTGTGGCTTTCTGGTCAAAAACGCCTAAATCTAAATGTGTGCTGCCTTCAGTGGCCTCTCCAATTTCAAGTAGTTGGTGACATCACAAGCCACTGTTCCTGATTACGCCAGGTGTTTCTGATTACAAACACCTGGCTGCAGGGGCGGAGATTGAAGTGTGGATACCTGTTAGACCAATCACACTGTTCCTTAAACCTCTTGACCCCGCCCCTCCTCGCTCACTCTCGTCCTCCAGGTACTGTCCAGTTGAAATGTGGTTGTGGGCGGAGTTTAGGTGTTTCACTTTCTCACTTTCATAGTTACGGTATGTTGAGTATTTTTTTCTGTGATGTATGCACGTTACCTTTTTACTTCTTTGGCGTCGCTGGCGATAAAGAATCCTAGCGTTCCCTCCTGCATCTTCACGTGGTTGCCCGGGTTAATAAGGATGCTGGGTAATCAAACAAATAGAAACATAATACTCCTTATTATTAGAATACAGACGCTTCGGCTAACACAACATGCTAATCAAGAGGAATGGTACACAGACATTTGGAGGATTTCACCTGACCTGCTATGTTTCATTCGTGTCAATTTGCAGATGTTACTCACACGATGGTCAGAATGCACAACAATATGGAAGCACATTGAATTTTAATTCTTTGTGACAGTCCTGACACAGGGACACAGAGAAAAGTCTGGGCGATGACGGCAGAAAGAATTAAAATTATGGCTATGAAGCTCTTGGAGTCTCATTCAAATATGTTTTACAGAATGGCTGCGTTGCAGTACAGATATATATGGTTGGTTTGGTTAGTATTCGACAGCCGGGTCATGGGAATGAACAGTCACAAGTGGCTAGTTTAACATATTACATCTTTCACCAACGGTAGTCCATCTATATCAATAATAATGGATGTTAAATCATTGTATTCAGGTTATAATGAGCTAATGAACCATTTTGAGGCCTAGAGTAACTAAATATAAAAAGTACATCTCCAGAACAGTTTCATAAGATCGTACAGTGTGTTAACTGGCTGTATCATTCCCCATTAATTAGACGGAGACAGATTGGACGAGGTACACACACGTCCTGGACACTCACACACACACACACACGGCTCATTAATGGTTACCTGTGGCAACAGTCATCAATGATGTGAGTGTGGAACATTGAGCCCACAAACCTTTAGGGTCACACTCCTACAACAACGCCCACCCAGAGGAAAGCCAGAGCACCTTTAAGTCGCTGCAGTTGCATTTTAACAATTTGAGAATTATATTGCACAAGAAAATTAAATTGTGCTTTTTATTATTTAATCTTTTTTTACTGAATAATCCTGATGTGAATTTGTTTTGGGTAGTTTCCGTTAGTCTTTCCTCTGGGCTTTGGAGAAGGTTACTTTGTTAATAGACAGATAGTTAATAGACAAGAACATTAAGGGAGCAATTGAATCCATGTGCACATGGGGTTATTGTGAAACTGCAGTGTTCATGCAGGCCTGATTGTGATCCTCACTGCACAAGTAAATTAGTGTATCATTCCGTCAGATTGAATGGCCCCCAGAGTTGAACATGTGTTTTGCATGCACTTCAGTGAAAAGAACAAAAACAAATCAACTCCATTGTCACAAACATTGCTGCCCAAATCTGAGATTTTCAGGTTTATAGAGACAAGGCGTTTTCTTCAGTTGGGTGCAAAGTGGTCAACAGCAGCATCCAAACCTCATATTGTGAGCAACAAAGCAAGCACCAAACACCTCATGTGAAAGTGTTAGCATGCAGTTAGCAAACAGCATGAGGACAGTCCAACAGAAAGGCATAGCCACTGCAGTACAGTTAAAGGGACAGGTACGTAGATGCAGACGGTTGCAGTAACTTCTGTGCAGTTGGATTGTTTCTTAAACACCAAACTGACAGGAAGTGACCTCACTTAAGGACATCTACTCGAGAGACAAACGAGCATGGCTGACACGGGGCGGAGATGTACAGAGATGAACTATGTACAGGCACGCACGCTTCCACACGCTGTCAGACGCACACACAAGGCACACACACGCGGCACACACACATGCACAGATGGACATGTGGAGAACGTGGAGAAGTGGAGAACATGGAGAACATGGAGAAGATGGAGAACATGGGGTGGGATGTCAAAATGAACAGTGGCCCACTTGTGGATTTTGTAACCTGTGATTTATAAATTTAAATTTTGGATAAACAAATTGCTATCCAAATCCAACAATTTCATGCCTTTCCTAATGTGTGAAATGGATGACAGAGGAGTGGTGAGGTGCTGTGGTGAATGAAAAACATAAAAAAGACATGCTATAGTCTCCAGTGCCTGCAGCTACAGCAGATAGTAGGGCTTTATGTAAATGATGAAGTAAAAGAGATTATCCGTTTGTCCACACCACATGTGAGCTCTGAGAGATGTTGATCCCAATTCAGCACCACCATGTATATTTCAAAGAATCATTAGTTAGACAGCAAAAGTCGGATTCATCTCCAAATAAAGCTAAGGGAGGAACTGAACGACACTGAAAAAGAACTGAAAGTGAGAGAAATAAAGTCAGCAAAGGACTGGCAAAGGACAAAACAAAAAAGATCAAAAATAGGTAGATATGAAGAGGGTGAACGTTTGGCCTTGGTACACCGACAACAGCGACGACAAAGAAACAGCACTTCTACAAACACATCCAATTTATCTATCCTCTCTCTGCCTGCAAAGAAGTTAGTGCATTAAAGCACAAGGGACACCATAAAAAGTTAGAAAAAAGAGGCCTGTGAGATAGTGTTTGGAAAAATATCCTTGGGGAAACTCCCAAAGTCAGAAGCGTTAAAGTGGTGGAGATTGGGTGGAACTTTGGAAGTAAGATAAGGTAGAGGGCATACCGCTTTCGGCTTCTGCAAACAACAAGAAAAGATCTCAAATCAAACAGTTAGCATTAACATAATGGAAAGGATAGTGTGGCCAAGGTCTATCTGTATGTTTTAGAATGTAACACCACTGTACAGAAATGGTTTTCATTAGTAATAACATTGTACTAACACTAAAACTCAACATTTGTCAGCAATAGCTATGGTTATATTTACAAAAATGATTTAATCAGAAGTAAAGTTAGTGACATCATGTTACTATGGAAATCGCCAGTGAACAAATACATTTGACACAAGTGAACGGGACAGGGTGAGTGGGATTTGGCAATTGAGATTACTGAAAAAGAGTCTCCATGTTGTTATCGGTGATCAGACACTGACGTTAGTTGGACTCCACAGGGACACAGTTAAATCACATTGGGAGAAGTCAGGAACACATGACATATGGAAGGGTGCAGCCAATTGTGTATTCCCTTTTTCAGAATCAAAACGCTCTCTTACTTGGTCTGGCGTCTATTGGACTGCACCTGCACTGTACAATATATCTGTTACTGTGCTACTTTGAATGTGTTCCTGGTGGGAGTCAAAGTTACCTCCATCAAGGGTATTGGATTTCCAGTTAAACCAACTATTTACATTTTATAGACAAAACAGCCATGGCCATTAGCAATGTTTTGGCACTTGTGTTTCATGGTCATAGCCAAACTGTTTATGGCTGTAATAGCATTTAGACTTGTGCAAAGAGGATAAATAAGTAGTGCTATACCTTGGCAGAGGTATGGATGGATTTAAGAGTTCTATAAAGCGTCTACAAATGTGATAAAGTTGGCCGCATTTGAACAAGCTGCAGTACAAACCTGCTCTCTCTCTGCTCCGACTTGTATTCAATAGCGATAAGTAACAGCTTCAGCTTCACATAGCACAGCCTGGAAAACACAATGATTAGGTACAGTTTACATTACGCCCTTTCACTGATGACCTCTGACCACATCTGATTCACTTCCTCATGATGCTGGTGATCTGCTACCCGATACTTACTCACAAACAGTAGGGAAGGAGAGCCCTACAAAGGCACTGGACAGATACTCGGTGTACATCTCATTAGCCACTCCTTCAAGGTAGTACTTCTGCCACGTGTCCTCCTCGATCTGATGAAGAACAGAGTGCAACAGTGACAGAGCAGGAGAGAGAGAGAGATAGGGAGAGGAGAAAAAACAGGGAAATGTGGTCTGCAGATGTTCCGGCCTCAACATGAGCCTGGTCATTATAAGGCGATCCATCATGTTTATGACATGAGAACAGCTCTTTGATGGAAGCAAGCACCTCTTCAATTTGAAACCACAAAACACTGAACAGATTCCATATGAAATGTCACAGTAAAATATGATGTGCCAGTGTGACTGAGCACACGGCAAGCGAGGCCTTTTTTTAAACAAAGATGTCAGGATTCTTCAGTGAGAGTGCGTGAGGAGATCTATTCCAGCTGTAAGCACGTACTTACTTAATGCACTTAAGCCGCATATACAGGGTTATTATGTCACTGTTCCAAAAAGTAAATGTGATAAACCTGTGTGCGGAGTCCTCTGAGTGGATTTGATCCGGAGCCTTACCTCGATGAAGGAGCGCATGGAGAAGAGGTTGGCCAGCATCGTGGACAGGCCCTGGGCCAGGCAGCTCTGGGCGATGAAGCCAGCCTTGAGCTCTGCCAGGCAGATAGCATCGTCACCCTCCTTCCAGTTCCAACTCGGAATGTTCAGCAGATGGGCCTTCATCACAGAGAAAGCAGAGGTCACACAAGTACACACATAACTGTCCTATTGTATTAGTGTAAAGAAGACATTTCTTCACTTCAGCTCCTTAGAGGATTTGATTCAGTGTTTTATTCTTGCAACAGTACATTGCTATATACCGCAACCGTATGAAAGTTAAGGTTAGGCCATTTAATTAAGTTGGGGTTTTTAATGATTATTACAGCCTTCTTTACAAATCATTTACAAGGGGTTTTTACAGTTTAGTCTTATGTAAGTTTCAAAGAGTAGTACTATTAAGTTTTGAGCTCAAGAGGTACCAATACAATTTTTTTGTTTTTTACATTTGCGGTGTTTCATCCAAAGAGCTTGTCGCCATCTAATGGATTATTTTAGTACTACATACTGGTAAGTCGTATTTATTATGATGGTGTCCATGTGATGTAACCCCAGTTTGTAATCGCCATTGTATTTAACTGTAGGTATTAAGGCTGATAGGTCATATGCACCACACAACTTTACCTTGTTGTGGTACTGTAGCATCTGTGTGATGATTCTGATTTTCGGATGGTAGTTCTTGATGGAGATGACCCTAAAATCCATATTGAATAGTTCATATTAGTACAAACTGCCACAACACCTTAAATAGACTTTACAGTAAACAGAAGTAGAAGAAACTACCTCATGATGTTGGAGGCATCTTCAGCATCAGGGTCTGCACAGTATTTGTTTGCCAGGATTAAGCAAGCGTCGGCAGATTCGATCTATGCACACAGGAGTAATAATGTTATAGCTTTAGTTTATCTGTTGCCCATTACAGAGGCTCCTGATGGATCTGTGGTGTACCTTGACTCGGGCCAGATCGTGGGGGTTGAGGACAGATCCCTGGTAGAACTCGACTTGTGTAAAATGGCGTTTGAACAAGGCTTCCAGCTCAAGATTAGGGGAAATACTGAGTGCAGATGAGTACAGAGGGTTAGTGTGGCCTCCTGTGTGCAGAGAACTCTAGGGCTCATACTACATACGCTGCAAAGGAAAAGATGAACTTACTTATGGAGAAAAACAATTTCTACATTGACATCATCCCTGTCCTTGTGTAGGAAGTCTTTGAGGAAGTTGGAGACGCTTTCGAGGGTGATATGACCACAGACCACTATGTGCCTGGAAGGGGGAAGAAATCAGCTTGAGTGTGCAACATAAATCAGTGCGGACGCTGGCATGCCTCCCAAAGATAATCAGTTAAACCAAAGCACTCAGAAATCCAACTAAATGTAGAAGGGAAAAACATCCAACTGTCAGAAAACATTTCTTCAGGCCAAACAAGGAACTGAATTATATGATTCTTGCCATAAAAGTGAACATTTTCCCCCATGAAATGAAAGTGTACGACAAGTGCAATCAAACACTCAACTCCGAACCACTTTAGAAAATGTAAGATATAATTACAGAAGCCACAGCGGCTGGACTGTCATGCGCTCTCTATAGAAACGCTCCTCTGGGCCAAACCGCTGTTGTGTGGACAGAATGGATGTTGACAAAGACATGTACGTCAATATTCTCATGCCCTTAAACACAGCGCTGCTAAAAGTGTGTGACAGGAGAGCGTTATAAATCAGCAGTGAGTTTGGCACAGGTCGGCACAGCGCTGGACTCATTACAGCTCAGTCAGACTGCAAGACTTCACACATGAGGTTGTGTCCTTTACAGTGTTGTCACGATACTAACATTTCAAACTTGATTTCGACACTAAGGAATAGACCTGAGACTCAATACTGATTCTGATAGCACGATGATAATAAAAAACACTTTTTATGTAGACAATAGAATATCATTTTCAACATTAAATGGTAGTACTTTCTTTTCTATTCCCATGTGGCCTTATATCAGTGTAATCCCTCAGTGGTCCAGGTAGGTTCCGTTGTGGTCCATGGGCGTGTACTAGTCTATGTGTCTTATACTTGAAGAGTTCATTCGCAAAAACTAATAAGTGCCAGTTGAAAAGTTGAAAAAGTCATCGGAGGCTCGCAGTTTACTCCTAGTATAGTATTATTTCCAAAACATTATTGTCATTGCTAATATGTTCAGAAGATGGTAACAAAAAGAAAAACACTTTTTGGCAATTTTCAAAATGCTTTTCAAAATTTGCTATTGAACTCAAGATCATTCTGAAGCTATTCAGGAAAGGTTCAATTCTGTTCTGTGAATGTGACTTTTATAGTATCGATACCTGCTCTGATGAGTATCTAGGCTTGTCACGATAATTACTATATCGGCTTATAGTTCAATATATAGTCGATGGAACAATATTTTTTGGGGGTTAATATTTATTGTGGGTACTTTTTCTTTGTACTTTTTGTTATTTTTCTGTTCTGATAATATTTGAGCTGTGGAGAGTTGAATGAACAAATTCTTTGACTCATTATATATACAAACTAATTACTAAAGTGTTTCATTCTGCTATTTATTTACTGCAATTCATATTTTTAACCATACTGTACATTTAGAACACTTTTTTGGGATTTCTATATTTTCTTCAGCAATATATCTTCTTTCAAAATCTGTTATCGTAAGAGGCCTATGAGTATTTAGTTTCGATACTAGTTTAAGCATCGATTAGTATCTGATTTTCGATCCTTTTGTCCTTTCACTGCACCACACTCAGACCTGTGATGTCACAATTCCAAACTGGGAAAGACTGGGAGACAATCAAGACATGAACTTTAGCTCCCATATGAACATTATCTCACGTAAACTTAAATAAACCTCTTACTGACATGAATTTGATGGGACTCTCTGTAGAAAGCCTCGTTATCCAAACCCCACGATGACAGTGGTCTAATCCACCTCTGACTGAGACAATAGAGCCACTTCGCTTCTGAGCAGCTTGGCTACTGGACCAGTCTGCACTTATGGGGACCGGGCAGATTAAGTTACCCTCTGCGGTCACATGTGAGTATGTATCACGAAGCTTGATTTGTTGTGACACATGTACTTGGATCCATTTTGGAGCTCTTATAGAAGGAGGAGTTTAAGCCTGGAGAAGACATTAACCTTTAACAGTAGGCGCCTGACACGTATGGAGCGGTTTGGAAACGGACACGAGATGCTGTGGGACAAAATGGTGGTCACAGATGTTGTCTATGTCCTTAACCATTTTACCGAAGTACTGTGACTAGGTTTGGAATTTATTTTTGAAAGCGAGATTCAATTCATAGTGCTTATTTTGAACATAGAGAGTGTAACTAGCATTGGTGGGAACTTTTAAACTATTACACGAATCTAGAGGAAGAACAGTTTATAGAGGCATTAACAACAGGTTTAGTAAGTTGTATACGTTTAGTTCAGTTGTTTCTATTGACCTCATTTGGCCCCGCCCATTTTTTTGCCATAATACAACTAAACTGCGCTTTCTTTGTAGTGGCACTTCTGGTTAAGCGAGAATCCCATTCATTTCAATGGAGAATTTTAGGAAAAAAGCTAAAATATGATATAAAGTCGGCTGATTTGTGTAAAACGTTCCATGTTCATGTGCACCAAGTCAACACTGCACCGACTTCTTGGAGGCTTTAAAACAGCTCCGTTGTCAAGATCGGCAGCTCCATGCAAAGTAATCCAACCTGACTGACAATGGCGGCGCCCACGGCACTTTCCGGAATAAGGTGAATAATAGTAGGGCTGCAACGATTCTTTGGACAATTAAAATAACTGTAATTGTATTTAATAATCGGAACTGTCATCTGGACCATGTGGCCTCTAAAACACATAAAAAACTGTGGCATTATTAAATCAAAATGTTAAAAAGAAGAAGAACAAATTTAGATTGTGATCAACAATACACTTTTGTAAATATTCTCCATCTTGTCAAGGTTAAAAATGTATTTAAAAAATCTCTATCTACTGTCAAAATAATCATTTGACTAATAGAAAAAAAAGGCTGGCTAGTTAACTACTGCTCAGGTCTCTGCACTGGTTCCTGTGGCTCAGAGAAGAAACTTTAAAGCAGCTCTGCTTGTTACAAGTCTCTCCATGGCCCAGCAACAAAGTACATCTCCCACACGTTAGAGGAATATGAACCATCTCACACTCTGAGGACTTCAGGGACCGGCCTCCTGCTGGTGCCCAGAGTCAGGACTAAACATGGGGAATCAGCGTTTCAGTTTTATGCAAAACCTGGAACATTCTTCCTGAAGATGTGAGACAGGCCTCTACTTCGACAATGTTTAAATCCAGGCTCAAAACGGTTCTGTTTAGCTGTGCATATGACTGAAAGGGTTTTATTCTGCCTCTTCTCTTTTAATGTTCATTTTATGATGATTATTTATGTTTTGATTTGTTTATACCTTAGACAGAGACTTGGACCGTTGTTTATACCGTGTAATGTCTTTCTTATTCTGTAAAGCGCTTTGAATTAATTTGTGTATGAATTGTGCTATAAAAATAAACTTGCCTTGCCTAAAATAATGGTCAGTTGCAGCCCCAACAAACACTGACAAATGGACCGAGTGGAATGAATAGACAAGACACATCTTTCATTTCAGAAGAGGAAAACTTCAGACATTTTAAATGTATTGTTCCCTATGTGCTGCTTACTCTAGTCAAATCAAATGGATTTCTTGTTCATAATACACAGTGAAATTAACAATAGCAGGTAACACATATTATTCTCATTGTCCGACATTTTTAAATCAACACAAAATAAACCACTCCAGAAACCCGCACACAAGAATCCAAAAACACAAAGTCTAAGGGGTAAAAGAGCATGCACACAGACCATGCAGCAGAGGACATCCCAGGAGGCACCAGGAGAACACAGCAAATGGACCACAGCTCAAACCTCGGTAACATGGACTTCCACTGCTCTAATCCTCAGCTGTAACCATCTCATTTAAATAGTATACACATTATATTGCAGGACGTTTTCTACAAATATCTGAAGCTAACATTCAAAACTAGTTTTAGCAAAGCTGGCAGATCCTCCACCAGAAAAGTTATGTAGTGCAACTTTACTTTGAGTGGAACTTTTGATCAAACTTCCCACTTTTGTTATGGTTAAACAGCTGGAATTAGTTTTCGTTGATAATATCACATTTTTATATAGCGCTTTTCCACCTTCTAGGCATTCAAAGCGCCTTACGCACACATTCATACACCAGTGTGTGCAGACACTGGGGGCGAGGTGGGTTAAGTGTCTTGCCTAAGGACACAACGACAGTATTCATTTGTGGGAGCTGGATTCACACCGCCAACCGTGTGTTAGTGGATCTGACTGTTCTACCAATGATGTTTATGTTGAGAGCGGGATTCGAACAGCCAACTTTAAGCCAACCAAAGGATATCAGCGATCATTTTTACTTTAAAGATAATGAGTATATTTTTGGCAACCCTACCCACCTCTGCACTTTGGAAACCATCAGAGAGTACCACAGTGTGGACGTCTGGTTCATAAGGTGCGTGTCAGAGTTCAGCTGGAGGTGAGGCCAGAGTCTGTGCTAACGTCTGCAGTATAATGGAAAGTACAGGCCTAAAATACAGACGAGCCAACCCAGTGTAACGTCATGAACGTGTGACTGGAGAAAGAGGAAGGCTATTTGAGTCTGAGGGTCTATGTCACACTGGGACAGTAGAAGAACAGTCCTGTGGTAAAGTAATAGTGGCACCATAGGCGGATACATTTGATAAATAAATATACTTTTACAGTAATACATTTTGGATCAGGTTAACACTACTGCAGCGTTTAAAAGTTTGAAAAAGTTTGTAAAAATAAAGTATTTATTTTACTATGTCTTCAGTCTAGATCAATATTGGCGCTAATAGAGCAATTTATCTAAATTTGTGATTTCAAGATTAATCTATTGTTTGTTATGAGAAACGGTAGCTCAGTTGGTAGAGCATTGGACCACTGAGCTGAAGGTTGATGGTTCAAATCCCGCTCTTGACATAAAACATCATTGGTTGAGTGGTCAAATCGACTGACCCACAGGTTGGCAGTGTGATTCCAGCTCCCACAGATGAATACTGTTGTTTTGTCCTTGGTGATTCCAGCCCCACAGATGAATACTGTTGTTTTGTCCTTGGGCAAAACACTTAACCCACCTCGCCCCCAGTGAATGTGTGTGTCAATGGGTGAGTGGTTCCTTGATGTAAAGCGCTTTGAGTGACTTGAATGTAAAAATGTTTGACGTTTACCAGTTTTACCATTTGAGTGATGGATAATAGTGAATATTCAGGTCACAATATTATAAGGACTAAACATTTATTTATTATTTAACTTTTAGTCATTTTAGAAGCAAGTAATTTACTTAAATATTAAATATAGACTCTAAATAGTACACCTAAATGGAAAGTGTTTTGGGACGTGGCAAAAAAAAATTAAAATATAAAATTCAAGATATCATGTTGTTTGGTCATGGGAGTGTATTTTTTTATCATAATCATAACGCTAAAATTTGATACTGTGACATCCCTACCATCAAGATTAATTATGCTCAACTCTTCAGTTCTCAAAATCTGCATGCTTTTCCTAGTTCACTTCAAGTACACAAAACGGGTACACAAGTCAAATTTCCATGTGATACTTTTGCACTTTTGCTCCTCTATTTGTACTCCTTCCACCTCTGCTTCACCAATCTAACTGACACTGACATAAGAGGATGAACCAAAAAGCGCACGTTGACTTGAATCTTGACCTCACTGTTTGCGCGCTGAGTAATCAAGCCCAAACGTGTAATCTCCTAATCTCATTTCCACTCTTTTTACAGACAAATTCACAACGCGACCGCATGACACAGCAGTGGTGCTCGTGTCGACTCTGATCTCCTCAGACTCGTACACATTTGAGTGCTCTTTGTAATCTGTGTATTTAGCGGCTAACGTTCTGATCGCTGCCAGATGTGCGTGCTTTGTCTTGGGAGCAGAGTGTGGATGGAGAAAATAAAGTGTGCGGGAGGGAGGCGTGCACAGTTTTGACAGGGGCTTCGCTCAGCGCCCCTCCGCACGCCCGGGCTCAGGTCAGCGGCCAAACATAACATCTCATCCGTCTTATCTCGCTGACGGCAGCCATTATCAAACAAAGGGGTTTTGCTCACGACTCCCGGAAAGTCAAAAATGGATTCCAGAAATGGTACAGGAAGATAGACAGGATATCGGGCGAGTGTTTTTTCGATATAAAATATAATCGCAATCTAACCTGTGACCATCTGTTATATTGTTCAGGGATATTTTTTTAAACCTTCAAAACATTGACCCATCCTGTACACTAGTCTGCCTCCCAGAGTGAATGACAAACTCAACCAAGCACAAACGAGTGTGAATTTTCAGAAGAAGCAGATTTACTTAACCTTAAAATCAATATAAGTGATACAATTTAAATCATGTTCTAGGCAATGTGGGCACTGTATGGGTCCTGTTTGTTTGAGAAAATTACTGCAGCCCCATACTCCACCTAGAGCCCTGAGGTCAGAAGTCAGGCCGAAGACCGAAGACCGAAGGTGACAGAGCCTCTTCTATGGCAGCGCCCTCTCTCCCTGGCATTTAATACTAGCTAGACAGGATATCTTGGTGTTATATTGTTCTTTGCCTACATATCGTATTATCCGTACATCAACTTGAGACCGCTGCGTGCTGTCTGCATCTACTAATAAAACATTTTTAGCCTTTGTGAACCAGGTAGTGCGCTGTTAGCATGCTACTTGTCGCAAAACTCTGCTCTGGCCTCTCAAAGTTGTGAAAAACACTCATAAACTCGTCACAGTGAATAATTAGGATGCTCCAAATGCATTAAGATAAGAGCTACTTCTGTTTTTCATGTTTTTTGAAGACAGGACATATCTGGTACAGAGCCTTTAACATCTCATCTATGTCAAAAGAGGAGTAGACAGAGACTTGGACTGTAAGTCTATGGCACATTCTGAATATCAGTTTGAGCTATAAAAAGACAAAGGCACTCCATATTTATCTTGTATAAACATCATGACAGCTGCGTACACTTGACAAAAACTACTTTCACTTAAACACATCGACACAGACATTGTTTCAGACAGACTTTCGCACACCACGACACAAGCACGAGACCCAAAGCAAGCATCGACGGAGCCAAAGCAAGCAGAGCAAGCCATAAGCATTTGAGAGCCTCCAATGGGGAGCGAGGCATCCAGCATTCAGGGTGTGGGAGCTGACTGAAGATCAGGGCCAGAGTCGTGTCAGGCAGTGATGGTGCGATGGCCGAGCGGACACAGGGAGAACACTTTTTCATGAGAGCGTAGTCTATGAAAAAGTCTGCAGATCACTGGGACACATGCTAGGAGCGCAGCTAACAGTGGAAATAACAGAAAGCTTAAATCAAGCAAAACAAAGGCATGCCAAAAGAAACAAGAACGCAAAATGTCCTGCAATGCTCATTGAGATTGATGAAGTCAAAGATCACCAATAATAATGCACTTGCAGAAGAAACAATAGGCCTATTATTTTGTTTAAATGTGGAGAGTAGGGCTTTCATGACGTTTGTTTGTTTAGCATTTGATTTGATTTTTTTTATTTGAACAGAAAGGTAGTCATGAAAGCTCTAATTTCCAATAAAAGCGCATCAGAGGATGTTAAAGGCAAAGAAAGGCAACACAAATGTGTGGGGAAAAGCAGGGGATGAGGAGAGAGAGAGAGAGAGAGAGAGATGGACAGAGGATGAGCGCAGATATGGGCATGTGGTCCTAATGGCCAAGGTCTCCAGTCACGCAGTGTGACTTTAAGAGTTACAGCTCTTTACTGTTCTGTTGAATTAGACCCCTCTATGGGGGTGCAGAGTCACACAACCACACCTTGTCTGGATCACACTTACTTTCTGCCTCGTGTCGAGTTATAACTCCCTCCGTATTTCTTCCGATTAAGGATGAGAGCAGCAATTTCTGGCACGTAGCGAGCAAACATGGCCTACATGCATGGAACAGAAAGAAAGAAAAAGGCATGCAGAGAGGGTTCTACTGCACACATAAAAACAGCAGAACCGTCTGGAATACTTACTTTCTCCCATTAACCGCACTATAGGAACCACCATATTTCTTGCGGTTTCCTATTAACTCTATGATTTCAGGGACGTAGCTGGCAAACATGGCCTAAGGAGAAGATAGGAGACAGAAGAAGAGACTAGTACGCTGCACAGCGGCGGGTTTAAAGAAAAGCCACTTTGCTTTGTTAGTATGCGAGTCAGGAGACAGCCATACGGAAAGCAAAGAGAGCGCTGTGTTCAATTTGTTAAGCCCCAGTGTTAAGTGACATTCTTAACATCTCCAATCTGCAGCTGCATCTGAGATCTTAGTCCTTTTATACTCCAATAGTAATCAAACCTAAGTGCCATGTTTTGTCCAACAAACACAGAACCTGGAGCAGGTGGATTTGAATAGGCCTACCTGATGTTCCACAGCTGCAAAACACATTAAGACTCATTTGCTGGGCTTGGAAAATGAGCTGGATGCATTTTGCACAGACGCAGAGCCTGTGATCCCACCATGCGTCTAATGACCTATGAGTGAAGGAATGGCTTTTCATAATGTGCACTGACAGTGCTGTTAGCTTACACTGATTCTCCACACTTACAGTAGAGCCATACATCTGTGCTCTCATAAAAGCACACTTGAGTCATGCTCGGTAAGAGTGCCTATGCATCTCCAACAGTAAGTTAAATGACGTGACTTTGATAGGATCCCTGGCTGTAGAATCCCTCCAGCCCGGAGTCATTATTCAAGCGCTGCTGCTGATAGGAAGCAGCCAGAGAGAGGCCTAAAGACTTCCAGAGCTCTCAGCGCACAGGAAGCACGCCATCTATCACTATGGCAACCGCACGGGACATGTCCACACAGCTGGAGGTCATCACACAGGAAAAGTTTAGTCTTAAGAGTTAAGGCATGAACAGTACCAGGGTAAACGTAGTGTTCAAATTCTTTATATGGAGCTAAAGGTTGAAACTAAGATGGAGGGTGAGGCGGAATTCTGTGGTTCAGGTTTTGACCGGTCTCAAATACAAAGTTGAAAAACCCGAGGTACTCAAAAAGTTAAAAATTATTAAAAGTAAATGAATTTGAGACTGGTCCCTACACTGAAGAGCACCAAAAGGACCATTTATACAATCGCTACACATCCAAATATCACTCCTGCCTTCTAAAGCTGCAAGGTTTTGACCTGGTTTATGAGTTTGGCCTGTGACTGGTGGTCATTTTGTCTTTTATTGTTTTATTTATTTATTTTATTATTTTTTACTATTATTATTATTTTAGGGTTTTATTTTTTTTTTTATGAGCACTGGTAGAACAATTGTTAATTTGTTTGTTTTAATGTTTTTTGTTTTTTTTCTGTGCAGCACTTTAGAAACATTACAGTTAATGAAATGTGCTATATAAATAAAGTGGTTTGGATGGATTAGTGGATATTGGCGCAGATTGGCAGCCACGTCCTTGTCACTCAGCCCCAGGGCAGCTATAGTACACAGAAGTAGCCAACAAATATGGGGAGTGAATGAATAATGCAATGTAAAGCGATTTGTCACAATAGAAGACCAATGTAATATGAATTACTGGGTCTATTCTCATGAAACCAAACATGGAGCCATCACTCTCAGAATAAACTTGGCATTATTCAAACAGCTTTGGTTGTGCAATAAACAGGCTAAGTAAGATTATGGATTCAGCATTTGACTTATTTCTATTTATTTACCGGTAACTATAGTAAATGTTTCAAAGTTAGTCATCTGGAGAGTGTTCATTCATTTGATACGTTCGGACTGCCATGCGGAGGTCACTTTCCGTCTGAAGGTCGGCTACTTCCATGACTGCTCCTGGACGAATGACTTGTTTATCAATATCGTGCCTCGTTAGCAACAATAACGTTACACCCTCCGTCTCACATTTCACCCTTGTACAATTTGAACACAACTTATCTACAGATGAAAAGAAAGTGGAAAGCTGCTGGGGAGGCTGCTGTCGCTATGGTAACAGTCAGGTGGGCCTAAGCATCATCTGCCTGCTCCTGTGTTTGTTGGAAAAGTGGGAGGAGACACGGGAGAAGGGAGGTCCTGAAACCGCAACTGCTTCTACAAAATAGTAACCACATTTTAACACAGTAGCGTAATAGTGTATTCAGACATGTATAAGGCTGACACAGTTGGGAGTAAGGGAAAAGGACAAAGATTACACACAAGACACAGTAGGTTCATTATAAACTGGGCTAGGGTTAAATTTCAGAATAAAAACATAACAGTTGTAACACAACATTTGAATTACATTACTTCTACGTTTAAATACTTAGCAGATTCAACCTATTTTAACTGTACAGATGGGGTCAGGCAGGTTTGGGCTGAAGGAACAGAGGGTAAGGGAATTAAAAACAATAGTATTTTTACCAAACCGCCCAGGATGAAGAAGACCATGAAGAGGCGTCCCAGGGTGGTTTTTGCATAGACATCCCCGTAGCCCACAGTGGACATGGTCACCATCAGCAGGTACACACATTCCCAATAGGAAAGAGACTGGGAATTTTGGAAATTTTCCCAAGGATCCCCTGAGTTTTCCACCTATAACAGTAGCAGGA
>KN485671.1:79232-109106 GCA_000787095.1 Periophthalmodon schlosseri
AGAGAGAGAGAGACATAGAGAGAGACGGAGAGAGAGAGAGAGAGAAGGAGAGAGAGAGAGAGAGAGAGAGAGAGAGAGAGAGAAAGAGACAAAGATAGACCGAGGGAGAGAGAGAATGTCCTGTGGAGACTGTCCTACATTCAAACAGCAAAGAGGAGACAGAGAATGGAGGGAGAGAGAGGGGCGGGTAGGGGATCAGAGAGACAAAACAAGAGACAGGCGAGAAGGGAGGAGAGATGGATAGAGGTGGATGAGAGAGCGGGGGACAAGAGAGAGAAGGAGTGAGGAGCAGGAGAGAGAGGAGAGGGGTGAGGGGAGGGGCAGGAGAGAGAGAGGAGATGGGATAGAGGGATACAGACAGAGTGGAGAAAAAATAGAGGAGGGAAGAGAGAGAGGACAAAGGAGAGAGAAAGAGGGGATAGAAGAGAGATGAAGAGAAGACAAAAAGGAGGATAGAGCGGGGGGAAGAAGTAGGAGAGAGAGAGGAAGAAAGGATAAAGGATGTGCCAAGGTATTAAAGAGGACTGGTATGTGGGAGGGAGCAGACGCATGCAGCAGTCTCCCATTGAACATATCACCAAAAATAGCTTCCATTTGGCAAGTGAAGGCTTCTGCAGAGAAAGAGGAGGAAGAGGAGAAAAGAGGAAGACTCAGGACTACCATGGACTGTAGACTGTAGCGTATACGGGCCTTCAAGATTCAGTATTAGAAAAACAGGGAATTCATATTTCGTTGCCATGACAAGCGGATGATGTTATAATCTCAGATGCTAGGCAAGGACCTATATAACTCTATGAAAGATTTACTGTTTTTGAAAGAAATAACCAAAATATCAAGCCATTTTCTTCCACTTATCCTGGGCTGGGTCGCAGAGACAGCAGTCTAAGCAGGGACCCCCAGACTTCCCCCACCCCAGACACTTCCTCCAGCTCCTCTGATGGGACCCCAAGGCGTTGAATAATGTTCAATAATGAGAAAATGTTGAACTTTTGTGTCAGTTTTTGTTTCATGAAGATAGACCTAGATAGACCTAAAGTTTATACTAACTACAAACCAGGTCAACAAATCTGCAATCTGATAGTTAAACAGAACTCTGACCCGTCCTCCAGCTCAATTTCAAACTCTAGGGGCTCTAGACTGTTCCCTGTTCCCATACTTCAAATTCTCTCCACCTGCACATAGAAAGCACATAGTTGTGATGCACTGAACCTCACCCCTGCAGAAAACCCCACCTGTATACATAAGGAGTACCACAACTTCAGGAAAATGGCCGCCTGTCACTGTAAAGTACTTTTTTATTCTGTGTTTTATCCAGCGAGTGTGCATGGGCCCCCGGGGGACAGTCACGGAGCTCAGAGACCAGCCCACATGCATTCACACAAGCACACGTCTATGAGAGCACAGGGGCAAGGGGACTATTTTCTCTGCTCTCAGTCTGATGTATTTTTAACATGGTGGAGATGCCGAAATAGATGTTTGCACCAGAGGGGAAATGAAGCAATAGTGGGGAAGGTAGAGGCTGTTGTAGAGATGTATTCAGACATAAAAGCTGTATTTTTCTCAAATAAAACACAAAATGAAACTACATTTGGAGATTGAACTTCAGCTAGTTCTGAATTGTTCAGCACAGGTGTGTGTCTATCTTGTCCCATTGTCAGGAGATTGGTTCAAGTGGCCTAAATGTCTTCTTGAAACACTGCAGGGGAGCTACACAAGTTAGGACGGTCAAAGTTCCCATATTGTCAGAAATTGTATCAAAGTAAATGGTCACATTTATATAATAGTTTTTCTACCTTCAAGGCACTCAAAGCACTTTACATCAAGAAACCACTCACCCATTCACACACGCATTCATACACTAGTGTGCGCAGACACTGGGGGCGAGGTGGGTTAAGTGTCTTGCCCAAGGAACCCAATGTCAGTAATCACCCAACCATAAAAAATAGCCCAAGAACTAAAACATTAAAGTAAAACAGGATGAAATACTGATATCACATTATGTAAATTCACTTTTCACAAAAAAACAAACAAAAAAACATCAATGTCACCTACACATTGTGAAGGAGCAGCTCACACAAGATCGGTCCCTCAGAAAACGTACAAACCTCTCTACGGACTATTATCCTTTGTAGCTATATCCACATATTCCCAGTACAAAAACAATATATACAGACGAAGAGAAGGCTTTGGGGTACCATTCTCAGCCATTATCAGCTATTTTCTTCATGGAAGATCTGGAAGAAAAGGCCATCAAAACAGCCCCACCACACATCAGACTCACCCTGCAGAGAAGATATGTGGATGGCATATTGGAGAAAATAAAACAAGGACACACGGAGGAACTGACAGCACCTTAACACAACAGATGAAATGGGAAGCATAGAATTCACTTGTGAGAAGGAGAAGGAGGGAACAATAGCTTTTTTGGACAAACATCAAACACGATCAGGACAGAAAACTCTAAACTACAGAAAACCAACACACACAGCTCAATATTTCCTTTGGACTTCAGAGCCCCCCACTGCACACAAACTTTCTGTAGTCAGAACATTAATCGAGCGCACTGCCATCATCTCAGAGGAGGGGGAGAGACAGAGGGAGGAGAAACACATCCAACAGGCATTACGACATTGGTGGGCAAAAGAGAAGGGAAAGTAACATGGACTTCAAATGGGTTTCAAGGACATCATCACAATACCACACATACGGGAGACGACAGGGTCAGTGAATCTGAGAGCTCTACCAAAACAATGTTTTTATGTCAAGAGGAGGATTTGAACCACCAGCCTTTGGATCAGAGAACATGTATTTTACCAACTGACCTACTGTCTCCGAAAAATGACAATATTAGAGAAGAGATTTGAATTTTTGGCAAAGCAAGAATATCTGTTTTATTTTTGAGAGAGAGTATTTGTAAAGTAGGAGTATTCTGTAGCACTACAAATGAAAAAGTGACACAATGAGAAAAACAAAACATCGCATAGCATAAAACTGAAATAAAATGTAGCTTGGCATCTTTAACAAAACAATAGATAGACATTTTGGACATTTTAAACTGACAATGAATGTGTCTGACCTGGGAGGTTGTTTTAATCAGATGAGCTGTCACTATAGCAACAGATCTGAAATTGAAGTGAGGTATTTAGGATTATGTCTGTGTAGGTGTCTGTGCTGCCCGGCCCTCTGAGCCCGCTCCAGAATCTCAACCATCAAAGGCTGACCTATAAATCCAGACCATCGATCTCCATGGCGATTAACATTTAGAGACGACGTTGACGACCAGGAGGAGAAGGTCATCCGTGGAACATTCGGAGCGTTAGGCCAAATCCGATCATTTACCAAGAGAATAGAACAGAATACTTGTGGGATGTTCTCAAAATTCTGAGGTGGAAAGTAATGAAGTACAAATTAAAAAGTACTGTTTTTAGGTCAATTCTTTAGGTATCTATACTTTCTACTCCACTACATTTTTAAAAACTGAAAAGTATAGGTACTATTTGACAGCACCTGAAACGGCTGTGGGGTTATTTTTAGTTTATGGTGACATCCTGAATATAAAGAATATATAATGTGAAATACTCCAAAGTACATTTTTCAACTAGTACATCAATACTTTTATTTCTAAGTTAAGTTGTTTTTTGATGGGTGACAGTAGCTCAATTGGTAATGTTTGTCCACTGATCCAAAGGTTAGCAGTTCGAATTCCACCCTCGACATCAAACATCATTGATAATCGTCTAAATATCAAATATAATACAATCATTTATACAGTAATTAGTATGTCTGCTAAGTAATAAACATACAGGTTTTGCAGGAGCCCCTTATGACATTTGGGGTTCTGTATAGCATGGTTCACTTTTGGCATGTTTTTTGCGTGTTACATTATCAATAGAGTTCGGATGATACCATATTGTGATGTACATTATGCGTTAGTTTAGTTTTATTTATTTTCACTTGGTAGAAAATACAGCATAAGATACTTTTTACAATACAATATGAAAGATGGTCACCAAAAACCCCTTAAAATGTGGTAACCTCCAAATAAAATGCATAAGGCTCTAATAAAACAGTGCAGAATTCATATGTGTGGCTTATGAGAGATAAAATACATCAATACAAACAGAGTTACACATCAAGTTTAACAGGAAGTGCCATATGGAAAAGTGCTGTTATTCAGAAGCAGGCATTTTAAAGCACATTGTGAAAGCTCTATAAAGGAGGAAGGCATGCTGGTCCATATTTTACATCCCCTATATAGAACATTAAGCTGAGACTGGGTTTTTGCTATTATCTTTGGCGCGATCTTATTTTTTTTACCTAGATTTTATTCAAAACAAAAACATCTCGTGAGACTTTTTGACCTTGATAGTTGTATTGTGGTTGCAGTAGTAAGTAGGCCTGTCATGATAATCACCATATCATCTTATCGTTCAATAAATGACGGCTGGGACAATATATTTTGGGCCTCAATACCTGGCAAAAGTGGGGAGATTTTGGGTATTTTTGTTGTAATACGATAAGATTTGAGCTGTGGAGGGTTGAATAACTCCCTGTTATGGCTAATTATTGGTACATTCTGCTATTAATTTGCTCATGTCTTTTAATGAAACAGTCTATTTAAAAATGCTTTACTGGGATTATCTTGCATTATTTAAATCTTAATTAGTGGCATAAAGGAGTTTCATTCATTGTCGTTTATCGCAACATTTCTCTGTAGCGTTATATCGTGCTTCAAAATGGGTTATCGTGACAGGTCTAGTTGTACGCTTTCAGTAATTATTAAAGTCATTCTCTAAAACTAGCAGCGAAACCAGCCGAACGTCGTGCTCCTGTGTCGTGCATTGTTAGCGGGCTAGCATTAGCGCTGTCGGCAGTGTCATCTGTGCAGTGCCGTTTGCGTGTGTCAGAGAGTGAGACGACACGTCCTTCTCAAAGCAGTAATCAGGGCCGCTTTACTCATGAGGGACGCTGACACATGCAGACAGAACACACAGACTCCTCTCCTTCTGCTAAACTCATACTGGGAATTAGCACAATTAAATTCAATGATTTTTTCTTTTCTCTTATCGTAATATTGATTGATAATTTTAACACAACTTTACACTGTGGGTATGTTGTATTAAAATCGCAGGCATTTGTGATGTTTAGGTGGATTTTATATTAAAGGGTGGCAGTAGTGGTGCAGTGGCATATACATTTGACCAGTGCCCAGAAAATATATCTTTCAATATCCCAAATTTGCATATTAATAATAATAGCACTTTTCAAAATACTCAGAACTCACCTACGGCCCATTTTTACCACAAACCTTTTAAGAGAGCAGTTTAGTCATGTTCTGTGCAGTTATCTCATCTCTTTAAGTGTTAAAGCAGACGTATTCTGCAAAATTGAGCTTTTAACAATGCTATAGATGTTTCCCCTTCTCATTTCCCTTCTCAAAGTTGTATTTGGAATGATTCGTGATGCCATATTGCCGATCAATCCTCGTTTTCACTGCCACCGGCACACGCCCACTGGTCTGTACTCGCTTTGTTCTTCAGTTTTAATCGATGATACATATAGGATTCATTAGTAAGTCATTTTTTATAAATATTGCGATTTAAAATGTGCAAATTATAACGGAATGATCCACGAGTGTCATAGATTATAACTACAGAGCAGATGCAAACACAAGTTTTGTGTTGACTCTTTGGGCAGCGGGCCGGCCAAAGCAAAATATCGGTATGTGTAAATTTAAAAGTGATAACTGATACGCTAAAAAAGTACAAATAACAACCAATATATTGGTCTATTGTTAACTAGGCAAGGAAGTGTCTTGCCCAAGGACTCAACAACAGTAAGCACTTCAACCACTGAGTCACTGTAGAAATGTCTCAAGTGAAATGAAGCAAATGAATGGAAAAATAAACTGCAGCTTTAAAAATGACTTGAATTTTGTCTGTTTACAAATCTTCCAAATCCAAATCTCATTTTCAATATTTCCCAACTCTTTTAGTATTTGAAATAGAGTTCTGAAATTGCACATAGGCTCCATGTTTGGGCTGTCCCTTGGTCATATAGGGTGGCCCAGATTCCAGTGGGGAAGCTGGTCAGTCCTGAGAGGATGTGCACATTTTTGTGACATGCTGGACCTAATCAGAACGATGAGACTGAGAGAAAGAGAGAGAAAGAGAGAGAAAGAGAGAGCGAGAGAGACGCGCTTTGGGTTTAATGGGATCCACAGAGGGACAGACCGAGGCCATGCCTGAGGAGCAGTAGGAGCACTCAAACACTCACACGAATGGTCAGGGAGCAGCAAGGAGACCAGTGACTTCTGTGTCTCTGCCTCAGGTCTGACGCTGTAGTCGGGCTGTAAGCCGGAGTGACTCACAGACTGCTGTTTAATCACCATATGCACAATGGTGGGTAGGGAACTGCTTGAGTTTAATTGAATAAAATTTTATGTTTTGGTGTCTAGACGGGCTGCGCATATACATTTTTATTAACTTTCAAATAAAACTTTCAAATAAAAGAATACACTACAGGATTAAAGACCCTGTACCTGATTTTCTCCCGTGTATTTAAGCAAAATTCCCCCGTACAGATATATTGTATAAGCAGCTCTGGAGATCAAAATAAGTCAGCTGCGTGCGTTTTATTGTTTGATAATCAGGAAGAGTGTGTTAGCATGCTAGTTGCAGTAGTTAGCATCACCGTGACATGACAACCCTGCAGACGGTCCCTGAAAAACACTGTGTAAAGCTCTTATGAATTCATTGTGGTGAATAATTAGGATGCTCTGAATGCATAAGGTAAGTGAGGACTTACTTCATCAGAAAAGTTCCATAGTGCAGCTTTATTTGCAAAGTAATAAATGAATGAAATACTCACAAATGATATTAATTGCTTCAAAAACATCTATTTTTACACACATGGTAAAAAACAACTAGGCCTGTCACGATGAACAATATATCGACTTATCAATCAAGATATTATAAATGGAACAATCATTTTTGGGGGTCGATATTTATCGTACTTTGTATCTTTGCAAGTGTTGCATTCTGCTATTCATGTATACAGCTCAACAATATTTAAACAACTGTTTACATTTAGAATACTTTTTTGTGAATAATTCTGCTTTATGGTTTGGTTTCAGTATTATCGTTTATTGTCTATATTGACTTCAGCAATATATCGCACTTCAAAATGTGTTATCATGACAGGCCTGAAGACAACTCATATTATATGGTCTATACCCTGATTAAAATGAACACACCTTTTTTCTTATAACTATGTGGATATAATTGCATAGACGTTTAATTGGTTTGCGTAGCTTCCAGCCCTGTAGCATTAGCACACTGTATAATACTGTATACACTGCTCTAATAATATAGGCATGGCTAATAAACAGTCTGATTTATTCTAGCACATTGTCTAATGGTGTACTCATGCCTGGATAAGCTCTTCACTCGGGTTTATTTAGTTAAGCCTGTATTTGCATAATCCATCGTGAGGTGAGGCAAACGCTGTCTGCAGGATCAGTTAAGCCGCAGTCACGATCAACACTTTTCTGTATTTCAGGTTTTGTTTCTGTAGTTAGCACCAGCTGTTTGAAACGGGTGAGTCTACTGTACTATGTGGTTAACTGAGTGTTTTGGTGGTTTCAATTTGGAATTTATCTAAGTACTTTACTGTGTGGTGTCCACAAGTGAAAATAGATTCTTTTGATCATAAGAAAAATGCATCATTAGAACGTCTGTGAGAACCTATGAGCAAATGGTCCCGGACCTAATCTAATAGTAGTAGTTTTAGCAGTAGTAGTAGTAGTAGTTGTTGTTGTTCTAGTAGTAGTAGGAGTAGTAGTAGCCGTTGTTGTTCTAGCAGTAGTGATAGTAGTAGTAGTAGTAGTAGTTGTTGTTCTAACAGTAGTAGTAGTAGTTGATGTTGTTGTTCTAGCAGTAGTAGTAGTAGTAGTAGTAGTTGATGTTGTTCTTGTTGTTCTAGCAGTAGTGATAATAGTAGTAGTTGTTCTAGCAGTTGTTGTTACAGTAATAGTAGTTGTACCAGTAGAAGTAGTAGAAGTCAAAGTAGTATTGGTAGTAGCTGTATGGTTGCAGGAAATGGTACTTTAATTAGTCATAGTAGTAGTCTGCAGTATAGCAATATTGCAGCAGTAGTACTAGTAGTAGCAGCAAAAGTAGTTATTAAATTGTATTAAATTGTAGTATCAGAAAGAGTATTTGTAATTGCAAGTGATAGTTGCATTGGTAGTAGTAGAAGTAGTAAAAGTACTAGTAGTAATACTAGTAGTGTTAGTATAGTAGTTGCAAGTAATGATACTGTAATTAGCCATAGTTGTAGTTACTATTGCAGCAGACAGCAGTAAACAACAGCAGCAAAAGTAGTTTTACCAGGACCAGTTGTAGTACCAGTACTATTAGGGTGTGTTCACTCTTGTCCTGATTTGTCCTGGTTTGGGTCCAGTTTGAGTCCTAATATGGACTTGGTTTGGTCATGTTCTAGTCCTGTTTAGTCCTGGTCTAGTCCAGGTTTATTCTAGTCCCAGTTTAGTCCATATTTTGGTGATTGTGAGCGCACCTTTAGTAATTATAATTTTTAAGTACAGTAGTAGACGCATGATGCATGTGTGCTGATTTTGAAAACCATCCTTTTAACTTACTTTCACCCAAGTCACAGTGACAAAGTAATTGGAACTTTACTTCTAGTTATCAATTTGAAGTATAGCCGTGAGAAAATATTTTGAGTAATTCCTCCACCTCTGTCAGAAACTATAATAATCCTGGTGTCATAAATAGTGTTTATGATGAGCCTCCTAAACCACCATTTTGTCCTGATTTAGACTGTCTCTCCCTCCTTCTCTCCCTCTCTCTCTCTCCTTAGGGACATCATTTCACAGTGCACAGACAGCGTATCCGGGTGAAAAAGTGCACCGCGATAGCCATTATTCAAAGATGGCTCACACTATCAGCAGCAGTGCATTGTGGGTAGGCTCCTTTCAACACCCTGTATCTGCGGGGTATTCTGTAAAGGCTATAGTTTTCATTCATGTGATGGTGGTCCACAGGGAGAAGTGCAGTTCTGAACAAATATATGGTGCAAAGGAATGCTGATGTAATATTCATTTTCATGTATTTCTCACAGGCTAATTGTGCTACAGCCTTTAAGCACAAAGCAAGTAGGTCGCAGTGGTAGAAGTAGTAGAAGTAGTAGTAGTAGTAGTAGTAGAAGTAATTGTGGTGGTGGTCTATAGTAGTTATTACAGTTGAAACACTAGCAGTGTATAAACTGTAGAATAGTACTGGTAGTAGTGATAGAAGAGGTTGTGGTAGTAGTAGTAGTAGTAGTAGCAGTTGTAGTAGTTGTTGTTGTAAATGTACCACTTGCATTAATAGAGCTAGTGGTAGTGGTAGAAGTAGAAGCAGTAGTAGTTGTAGTAGTAGTAGTAGTAGTAGTAGTAGTAGTAGTAGTAGTAGTAGTAGTAAAAAGTAGCTTACTTTCAGTTTTGCTTGGAGGAGGAGGACGAGGAGGACGAGAAGGAGGGGGAGGAGGAAGAGTCTGTATAGTAGATGTAGAGGTAGCACTTGTAGTAATAGAAGTAGTAGTAAAAATTAGTTTACTTTCAGTTTTGTTTGTTTTCAGACAAGGGTAAATTGCCTTGCTCAATAACACAACAGCAGTATGCATTGCCAGTATAGCAGGCATTGAACCGCTGTTGTTGCAGTGTAATAGCAA
The DNA here is from genome assembly GCA_000787095.1 of Periophthalmodon schlosseri. Lineage (NCBI taxonomy): Eukaryota > Metazoa > Chordata > Actinopteri > Gobiiformes > Gobiidae > Periophthalmodon > Periophthalmodon schlosseri. The sequence continues at coordinate 88,965 of KN485671.1, forward strand.
AAATGAACACTCTCTTTGAAGTACAAGTAGCGGTAGTAGTGCATATTTACCACTCAGTTGAACGCAGTTGACCACTCAGCAGTGTCCTCTCGCTGACTCATGTGCTGGGTACAACCTCTCCATGTTCACTGCAGCATGACTAAGTATGATATAAACTACTTCAATCAAAAGTCCACATGCAGTATAAATATGCAGTATAAATATACTCCTGACATGAGCTCATTCATTCAAATGAAAAGGATTAATACAGCAGAAACTAAGCACCTCCATCATTTTAAGTGTGTAAATCCAACTTCTGCTATGACTTCATTCATCAACAAAAAATACTTGTATAATATTATAGGGGAAAACTGTAACTTTTCCAAGGGTCTGTCACTTGCTTGTTTCCATGGAGATGTTGTTGCTTATATATGTCGCCTATATTGTTCCTCAGTACAGCATGATCTAAAGGTGAGATCTGTGGAGAGGTGACCCTGCTCATTAGAAGAATGGAAGTAAGCAAAAAAATAGCTAATGCAAGATAGATACGGTTAAGGCTGTACTGTGGAACATTCCAGGCAAAGCAATAACATCTGATTTTTGATGACGAACCAGAAAAGTTGCATAGTGCACCTTTAAACATACAGGGACATGCGTGTAATACCCAGAACCTGCTCAGAACTGATTCATGATTGACTGCACGTGCTGGGGTTGAGGTCTTCAGAGAGAGTACTATTGGGTCTTAACCAACTGGATGTCATCATTCGAACTGGCAACCCAAATGCAAAACTCATGTGAGGCTCATTCTGCTTTCTGATTGGATATTCGTCTTGAGAACCAAAACACCAAATTATAACACAAACAACTTGGCCATCATGTCCAATGTTTTTGTAAGTAAGAATAAATCAGCATTACAGTTGTTATCAGTAAAAACAATATTTGATGTGAACATATCTACCTTGTCATGTTTGTATATTTTACAATAATCTGACATACGGTTCCATTAAACCACTGACTTTGTTGACGAAATACATTTCTTGCAGAATTAAAGCCAGAGTATATAATTTCTAAAATAAAAGCATGTTTTTTTTATTTGATTGTGTTTATTGCACTGAAATACATAGAAAAAACATGCTTCCTTACCCTGAGCAGGCTTGCATCACCACAAACCTTACTCTTATTTGGCCTCCTTAGAGCTGGGTACCATTTGATTTTTTCTGTTGTTGAGCTCTTGTTTTACCAGTAAGATAATGCACTGTGCTCTGTTTGGACACATGGAGGACTATGTTAAAACATGAGTGCTGTTTGTGCCATTCGTCTGTGCAGAGTGTGGTCGTGAGGCGTGAGCACCTGCACTGCTGATAAATAAATCAGTGCAGTGTATGTATTGGCTCATTGACTCAGGCATTTAAAGCCAAGGAATTGAAAGTTGGCACCGAACCAGCGAACGAACTCCTGCTTGTTTCCATGAAAATGTTGTTCCTTTGTCTACAATTTTCCACGGTATGGGAAGTTTTTATTTAACTTTCTATCATGGAATCATGCAGGTGGTGCCACCTCCAGAAACTTACATACTGTTACTTTAATAAATATGACTGAACTAAAAAGTGTTGTTTGTCAAACAGAAACCCCAACTCTTGATTCATAATAACTAAACATTTTTGATCAGAGATGTAATACAATTGGCTATATCACAAAAAATGCTATATGAAATGCCACAATACTATCATCACTTTTATCATATATTCCTGTTTAAACTCGGAAAAGATTTGATTATTGTTGAGTAAATAAACCTATATTGAAAAATCACACTATATGGTCTTTACATCATGATCAGTATCTTACAGCAATTAGAATGACTGTGTGGTGGACCTAAGGCAAAGGCTGCAGTGGTTGCTGGACAGATTCCAGGGCTGCAATCTGTCTCTGGGTAGGTGCCAGCTCACATCTCCACACACCCACCTCACTATGGGCTCCCTCTGTTACCATGGCAACTCACAGACCACCCATTGACAAATCTTCAGATATGGAAGTACTATGTTTGTGCAGTGTGTGTAGCTGAGGGTTGTGGGGGCGGGACTATCACATTAGCATTTTGACATATGTAGGATTATAATGTACAGAGGCACGTGTGCGTAAGAGTGACAGCAACAAGCTATTTTTACCCACATAATGCAGAGGTAGAAGGGTAGATGAGACAAGTGCAGTTACTTCAGAATAATATAAAGGGAGTAGTACAAATATCTGGTTCTATTTCTGACTGGTTAAACTCAATCACCCCAATGAAAGAAACAATAGAAAGATAAATATTAAAAGAAAGGATTTCAGTTAATCACACCAGTTTTTACCTATACTATAAACAAACTACTACCAATGCAACACAAGTACTAATACTACTGCTCTTAAGAGTACTATACAGCTGCAGTTATTCAATATTACATACTACATAATTCCACTAACATAACACTTCAGTTTCCATAATCAATACAAGTAGTAACACTAGTATTAACAGTAATACTATTGTGGTGTACTCCAAACTGTTACTACTACAGCACCTCCTACTTACTATTACTTCTACTGCTGCACATGTGACATCTAAAACTGACGGTCCAAATTAATTATATTTCCACAACTAAACAATAACTACTACAACTACTACTACTCTACTACTACCGTGACTACTACCACTACTTCTAATACTACTACTACTTTTATTACTATTACTAAAAGATGGACATACACATAAAACACAATTATTAATGTGTTCATGTACTGTGGAAAATTTTTAATGTGCTCCATAGTTTACTGAAATGACTTCTATTAGTTGAAGGTATATGCCACATAATTACTTTCTTAAATGAAAGTCTTAGGTACTTTCCTTCTGTTATTTATGAGACGTGTAATGCAGCACAATGTTACTTACTCTGAGGAGTCTATAAAGTATATCCCGAGGGCCCCGATGCTTAGCGCAAACACCAGCACCACCTGAAAGAGAAGAAAAAGGCAAAATTGAAAAGATATCCTACTATACTATAATTTCAATGAGCCAGCATACAGTGGAAACCAGATGATTTATTCAACTAATTCTGGCTGCAGTATCGCTTATTTAACTACCTCAGACAAGTTTCACTGCAGCTTAAGAAAAACGACTTAATACTCAATGCATTTTTTTCTATATAGTTGAGCAAAGTACAGATATATTGTGAAAGCAGCTCTTATGGTTAAAATGAAACCGCTATGTGCTCTTTGGGGTCGTCAAAAGTGTCTCATTTGAGCAAGTATCAATATCAAACAAGTCACATCCCCAGGAAAGAAATGAACCGTTCCTGAATAGATTTAGAATGAATTTGAGCTGTATCAGAACAAGTAAGTAAGACCACATAGACTATTAAACGCCCATGGACCACTATGGAACCTACCTGGACGGATTACTCAGATATAAGACCAGATGGTAATATAAAAGAAAGTACTATGATTAATGTTAAAAATTTAAATCTATTGCCTAAATAAAATTATTATCAATGTGGTAATGAAGTCAGTATCGAGTCTATTCCTTAGTATCGAAATTGAGTTTGAAATTAAGGCGTTTTATTGTCAGAGAATCATGAAGTGCACGGCTAGCACGCTGGCATTACAAGCATTACTCTGGCCTCTGAAAGTTGTGAAAAGTGCTTACAAACTCAACACGGCTATTAATTAGGATGCTAGGAAAATGAACCAGTTCTGTTTTTCACGTTTTCAAGACAGTAAAAATCAGCTACAACGCCTTTACGCAGAAAGCAGAGCTACTATAGGCAGGGGTGTAGTAGTGACAAGGTGTGGAGTGTGCAGAGAGGAAGTGCTCACTACAGAGCGCAGTTATCAAGTGTTGACGGGTGCTAGTCGACTACATACAAGCCTGCTTCAAAGTGTGCATTGTACAGACTGACCTACACAGCTCCCTCTGCCGCAGATAATGTTTCAGTAACTATAGACAAGAGAAGTGCCAAGGTGAAGTGAGGTGAGGCCGTGAGGAGTGGTGTAGACAGAATGCAACGGATAGGCATGTTTATACTACTACTTACATTACTACTACATACTACGACTATTACAAGTTAATGCTTCTACTGCTCACTACTTAAATTACTACTACTACATACCACGACTATTACAAGTGAATACTACTACAGTTATTACTAGATGTACTACTACTAACTGCTACTACTATGTCTATTTCTTCTACACTTTCTTACTACACTACTACCACTATTACTACTACTACTACTACTACTACTGCATTACTTTCATGCTGCTTGTGAAATAACAACACCTATTTATGGGTTTCAGCTTCATGTTTATAGCCACCATTTTGAGTTATTTTACCCCATTCAAAAAATAGAATATATTTTGAATTGTTAATCACTATGGCAACGATGCTAATTTTTCATCACTCTGAAACCCATTGTTGATGAATAAAGAGGTAGTAAAAATGTATTGAACAAAGCTTTTACATCGCAGTCTTAAACTGAAGTGGACAATGAGGGTCAAATGTCTTGCTTAGGGGCACAATGACCACTAGGGAAGGTTTGAACCAACTGAGCCTTAATTGGTCAATGAACGGCTTTGTAATTTGTCATGATTGATTATGATTTCAGATTTTAACAGTCAAGCCTCTAATCCCACATTTCATCTTATCTTAGAACTACTAAATGTTCCACTCGCAACATCTGGCCTCATCATTCACAAACGCACTCAACCATTCCTCCATTATCGTCATACAACTACTCCCATCATTACCGCCACTATAATCTTCATGACAGCTGAGAAACGTATCCGCTCACAATGGTTACCCCTTTGCAATCCACTCTCCCATTCACAAAGCGCACAATGCCGACGCCCCATCCACCCTGATGGTCCCGTTTATTATTGATGCCGGTAGCTTGATTACTTTCATGCGACGTCCCGAAGCATTGATCCGAAGCATTGTGTCTGAGGTAATAAGTAAACTCCCCTCTCGCCTTCTATCTTTAATGGCGGACGTTTGAAAGGGAAGGTGATGGCGTGCCAATGAGAGTCGATAGCGGTAGTATACGATAATGATGGGGCAAACAAAGAGCTAAAGCTAAAAGATAATGTATCCTGGAATGGTAGATAGAAAGTCTTTTGGGGTATAATTCACCCGCATCGGATAACATTGTCGGATTGAAGAGCTGGAGTGGAGATATGTAGGGCGTAGGAGTTCTATTAAAGGTGCACGGTGTAACTTTTGCATGCTTGTCACCATAGGGATGTGATCAGGGCGTAGATCGGTGGAGAGGTGACCCAGCTAACAGTGAGGCATGTTTGTCAGGTTGTTTTTGAGAAATAATAACACCCGTAATTGTATAAATGCAGCATAGATGAGTTTAATGCCATATTTCAGTCAAAGCAATAACATCTCCATGGAGACAAGCAGGTAGTTATTCTCTCGTCAACCTAAAACATGCACAATACTCCGGCTATGTACTCTAGGCCAAAATACTGGACCAAGATACTAGAGCAAGATTTAGGTGACGGTTGGGTTTCAGATGACATCATGACTTTCTTTTGGATAAAATTAATATTGCCAAAATGCTAATATTATTGTAATATAACAACCTCATGGGTCTGGTCAACATTTGTGCATTTACCTTTTTGCTATTTCATGGCAAAGTGCAATATAATCAATATAGAAAACTGTCTCTTGCCCCCCACCTGGAAGTATGACATCATCATGTAGAATCTGAAAACCACCAATGCTTCTGCTTGTGGGTTCGAAATCGACTTGGAGGTGGGTCAAATGCAGAGGACACATTTTCAGGGACAATAAAGTTCACGATAAGGTCTAAAAAGCCTGCCAAGGCAACTAACTATTGTCATTTTTGCCACTATCATCCCTAATTCATTCACAATGCTGAAATAAAGCAATCAACACAATGGCAATAAATACTGTTTTAAAAGACGATCATATTATGTGTTACTGCTAATGGCGTTTTAATGGGAGTTTCAGTTAATTTGTGTTACCTGGAGACTCATTTTTAACGTTATGTTCTTGACCCATGAAAGCTACTGAAGGAAAGGGCTGAGCAATAACAGTTAAGCAGAGGACTTTGGGTCAAACCGAGTGCAAAAGTATTGATTGTTTTGTGTGAATTTTAATGTTCAACTCATTCAACTTTCACTTAGTCTGAAATAAAATTATGTGGAGATAGCAGAATTATTAGTCCATCATTGCAAAACAATTCTTCATTTACATTGCTTAGTTACAACATTGTGCTGATTTAGTTCTCAGGCCTAGTTTTGGTCTGGTTTTGGTTATACTTTTATGGGGTATTAATTGCTAACAGATTTAGATCACCATGTTACCTTTGAAACAACGTATTACCATGTTTAATAGGTTTTAGTTTTGTTTTTGATGCTCTGAGTCCCCCCTCCCTTTGCTATCCCTTTTTAGAGTGACATCACAACACAATTGGCTTGCATTCCGCTAATGATGTGCACATAGCATCAGGTTTATGAAGTTGTAGTGCATTGTTTTGTATCATGGTTTTGTATATTTATGGAAAATTGCCTTGAGGGAGCATGGGTGACGTAGGCTTGTGGACTGAGCTTTGGATAGGATCGTACTGCTAACAGTACGGTTCGAATAGTGGTCAGGAGAGATCGCTAAATTACTCAAACATGCATGGATGACATATAAAACCTTTTCAGACATGTTTTTGCTGAGGGAACAATGTTATAACGCGGATCTTGTATTATTTTTCTTTGCCCCTACACGCTATCACTAAAATATCAAGCCCATCAAATATTAAAGAGAGAGTGAAACCACAGAGACAGACTTACAGTAGATTAAGCCACAGTGCATGAGGATGTGGGCACCAGTGATCATGAACATCCCGTGTGGAGGCTGAGGAGATGGGAGCCTGACCCAGTTATTGGAGTGTGAAACCCGGTGCACCATCCACCCCCGTGCCCTCCGCTAACTCTCCTAGCTAACAATATCTATGAGAGCTGTCAAGTCCCAACAAGAGACAAGCAAAGCTAACTGCAAATCTCAGCCCGCGCTAGAGTGCATGTTACACAGAGAGAGCAACAGCGGGAACAGGGGGATTCTTGATCCTGCTGCAGACAATATGTGCATTTATTGACTCAAAGACAACCAAATTAGTTTATTGATGGAATATTGCATCTGTTCAGTCTTACGAATTATATTGTGTGTTAAATTCTGTTTTCAATATTCTGTTTTAAATATCTAGTACATGATTTGTATGTCAAGAATAGTCTAGACTACACAACTGGGTCAAAGGCCTATCAGCAATATCAGGTACAAAGCTAACGTCTCTAGTTAACTATATGCTGGCCTTGCATAGATGGTATTGGAACTGTCAAACGCCCAGGAGACAGTTTTTGTTTTTTTGTTTTTTTTATCTAAGAACTGAAAGCTCAAAATCAAAAAAAGTGATTGATACTTTAATATAGTTAACGCCTTTGGATGGATGTCTTCCTTTTTTCATTCACATTTGTTTACAATAGCAACTAAAACCAGCATGGCGGTCGATGGGGTTTTTGTTACATGTATGGCAAAAACTGCTATGCTATTAGAGAGCATGAGAACTTTCCAAAGGACTATGTGTGAGGTCAGTACATGGATAGAGAAACTGTGCTAGCTTACTTTGCTAATTTACACATTTTATGCATACAATAAACTGTTAGAGAAAGAAGCAAAACCGAAAACTACACATTTAGCGGTTTCTTTAACATAATAAGAGAGGATAATTTATTTGCAAAGGAAAGTATGTTAGCTAAATAACCTCAGGACTTACGATTTGCTAATATGTTCACTGTGTCTCAAAGCTAACAGTCACTTTTATTAAAATCATAAAACATAAACAACCTATTAACATTTTAATTAATTAAAATAAAGACTACCCAATTGTTTTTAAATGTAGAATACTACAGTAGGTGGTGTTTTAATAGGCCTATTTATTATGCCTCAAAATTAGCATTAGCATTAGCATTGAGACACAAACATCTCTCTTTCTAAACACAGAAGTGTCCCGGTGAAGGTATTCATTTATTTGTTTAGTGTTTAACATCTTGTCAGTGACATCCATCCACAGCTCCTTGTCCACTGCCTGATCTTTAAATATTTATTAATTTTAGCGTGACTGTGCAAAAACCTCATCAAGATAAAACTGGACAGGAAGTAGTGGTGCTAACACTGCTGGGCGCTGTTGGGAACAGAGCCTAATGCAGCTCTTCAAATTGCGATTTCAATTCAGTTGCAATATACTCTATGAGGCACCCCTATACCCAACATTATAAGCAGTCTGGAACATTCTCCTGTCAGACGCCCACAGCCGTTACAGTTGATGTCTATGTCTCCACCTTAATAGCCGTGCAGGTTTACAGAGGTGTACCCCGGGCTATATTTAAGGCGCTAAGCTAAATGGATGGCATGCTTTCCGAGGCGCACTTTAGCAGACATACTTGGAAGACGGGGGAAGTGTGGCCCCAATGTGTAGCAACGGGTTCGGGTTCCAGCGCCGCATGCTAGCAAAAGGTGGTGCTTCTAGAGTGACACCATACGAATTGTAAACACATAATAACACAGAGGTACATGTATAAACACACGCGCGGGACAGGCGGGTAGAGAATTTGAGCGCTCATCCAGGAAGTCATTCAACGTGGGAAGGAAGCCTGAAGTTACAAGACCACAAGCGAGATCACAAGGTGAGGTATGCTATATTGTTTTGAAATCCATTTTAGACCTGGTTTAGTCCAAGTGTAGATCTACTTTGGTTTGGTTGTTTTAGTCCTTCTTTAGTCCTGGTTTAGATCTGATTTAGCCTACACCTATTAAGTAATTATTTATTCAATCGTGGATTAATCCTGGTTTATCCATTGATTTTAGATTTGGTTAAGATTGTACTAAGGCAGAATTCATAGTTCCTGATTTAGTCCTGGTTTGATCCCAGTTTAGTCCGAATAAAGACTTGGTTTGGGCCTTTTTATGTCTTGGTTTAGTTCTGGTCTAGCCCAGATTTAGTTTTGGGTTTAGTCCCATTTTTGATGTGGTGTATGTACAAGTGTGAATACTGCCGTCCTGATTTGGTTCCACTTTACTCCTGGTTTAGACCCTGTTTATACCAGATGGTTTAGACTTGATTTACTTATAGTCTAGTACCTGTTTATAATGTGACCTAGACCTGGTCTACTTGGTTATACTAAAATCCTGGTTTACACCTTGTTACAGTCAAGCCCTGGTTTATGATTTTTGTTCCTTTTTAGTGCTGGGTTCATCCTTAAATTCACAAAAAAAATAACGTTCTCTGATTTGGACCTTGATGACCTCTTTAGGGTTATAAGCTAGGCCATTTAAGCGCACTTTGTAGGGATGAAGCAAACAGAAAGGTGATGTGTGTTGACAGTGAACTAAATAATCACTTCAAATTAAGGCCAACTCTCCGGGTCAAACCCAGCCATGGTCCACATGCCTCTGAACATGTTATATATGCACATGCTCATGAAGGCAATTATAACAGACAAGGATGCTAGCTAAGGTAAGTGCTGGTCAGCTAACACATCATTCGTTAAGATTGGGTGGCTCAGTCATTGTTCACTCACTGACAGAAGGGTTGGCAGTTTGATTCCCACTAATTGGCATCACATACTGGTGTTGTGTCCTTGGGCAAGACACTTGATAATTTTGTTTAATTTCACTCAGGGCAAATATGCAGTATCATAATATTGTGATCAGTTCACAACATACAAACAAAAATGCATTTTTTTCTTACCAGCTTGAAAGATAGACCGTTAAGCAACACACTTGGTAATGCATAAGATGTGGAGTAAAAATCAAATGCGTCCCAGCCGGTAATAGTCTATTCTTTTCGGCTTAGACCTATGACTTATTCATACATCACCGACAATGCATAATGATTGTTTTATGCAAAGATATATTGAATCCCCTAACAAGTGATAGTGGCTTCTCCGGTATCAAAACAAGTTAAGGTGATTTGGATGCAGCCCGGGTTTGGCAGACTGGCAGCCACATGGACAGGGAGACCAAAACAAAACAAGGTCAAGAGAAGGGCATGGAGCAGAGCTAAGCACAACAAGTGGAAATAGCACAGTCAAATTTGAGGCTGATAGAATCTACAAAGGTGTGTTAATATTTGATTCATTTTGTCACATGGGATTTATTATGGAAAGATGGAGCAGTGACCTCCAGTACGGAACGCTGTTACGGATGCAGTTGGAATGGGAATAGGTTGAGAATAGACTATTATTATTTCATGGCTTGCTTGGTTGCTAGTGTTGCTTTGAGTGTCTCGCTGTTTCAACCGCAGCAGCTAAACCATCAGCCTCCTCAGCATATCCTTTCAAACAGATGTCTTTACTTGTCAAGATCAAGGCTAGATATACAATGGCGAAATTAAATGCTACAATATTACAAAATATATCAACATTTATAGTGTTTTTTTCTGGTTTTGCCTGGAATGTTCCACAAAATGGCATAAGAGTTTATAATCTCCATGGACGCAAGAAGATGACTCCACCAAAGTGTTTTTTGTTTGCTTGTTTGTTTTTTGGCAATAAAAACACATGTATGTAATTTAATAAATGAAAGATAGATACAATAGATAAGTTTAATGCCATACTGTGGAACATTCCAGGCCAAGCAATAACATTTTCATGAGACACAGGGCACCTTTAATTGAACATACGTAGCAACCAACACATTGTTTCTACTGCATTCAAGAAAATTATGACAAAGTTATGTAAGACGTTTAGCTATATATGCTATGAATGTTAAATCCACAAATATATATTATAATTTGTTCCAAGGTGTGACGTCACAAATTAAAGTTATAAAATAGCCTTTAGGAACCTCTGCAACTCGTAATAACATTGCTAACCACATGTAAGCCAGGTGGAGACTTACATCTGAGCAATTTTTTTTTTTTTTTTATCAAAACCCAACAGTATGCCTGGGGACAATGCAGAAACCCCACTCTACTCTTATTACATCCATTACTGTTACAGACCTCTGAGCGGTCCACATCAAACACATGCCCCGACGCCATGTAGTGAGAATATTTTTTCCTCTGCCAAAGACTGAAAATAGCACTTTCTAAGAAGCACGGGTTCCCCAAGATTACACAAGCGGGAATCCTTTAAAGGGGAGGACGACAATGCCTTTAAGGACTGAGCGGCATTCGGATAAGCCCGGCCATTAATCCAGGCTGGCTCGCTGAAGTGGCAAAAACGCAAGGACCAAACAAGACCACTGTGAAGCTATCGCCAAGGGATTTCACAAGGTCTGGAGCCAAGCTAGCATCAAGCCAAATGTTCTCTCCGAGCAAAAAAATGGCGTTTAATCCTCCCCATATGCACGCTATAGATGAAGGAAGGTATATAGTGTGTCCGAATTGGAGAATCACATGTCTGCTCACATGTCGGGCAAACCCAAAAGTCACTCAAAGGGATTTTCAACAAACAAGAGGCGTGTTAAACTTTAATAGCGTACATCCATACATCAGCTGATAATGTGAGCTCCACTTTCACTGCTACTCCAATGACAGAGGGGCCACAAGCAGACACAGCGGTATGATGTGTCAGGAAAACAAGGCCTGCATACCAACAAGGAGAGAAATATACAAAAATACAATGTTGCTTTGACAGTTCATATATTTAGTTTATCCCAGTTTTCTTGACTCAGCGGCGGGGTGTGCTTTGAGCCAATAAGTTACGATAAACTTGGAAGTGTGTGGTGATTGTCAGCCTCACTGTCACTTTCTATAGGTGAATTAGATGGCAAATTCATTCATCAGTTATGTAATGTGAACTATTATATATATTTCGTTATAAAGTGCATGTGTAACTGTATAAGAAAGTGACAGCAATGAGAAATTATTTGATTGACACCATTTGAACATTCAATAAAATGTTGTACAATGCTTGTTCCTTCAATGTCTAGTCTTCTACTGTGGTGTAAATGCTCAAGTTCGTGTTCTCCAAAGTTTGCACTGGATACTGGGGAATCAAGGGTTTAAAAGCCTCATTTGAATTTTATCAGGCGTGGAATGTCAAAAATGTCTTTAAAGTGGACCATTTAAGAAGCCTAGCTTGCTTTCCCACAACAGGGTTTAAAACTGCATTTATTCAGTTACAGGTATTATTGCTAAATCATAGACTGTTTAAAGAAGTGGACTAAGTGAGTGTGGAGCATTTGGCTTTAGTCAAATGAAGCTCATCGAGGCTAGAAGTTACGGGGTGAATTTGGAGCCGAGTGCTGACCGCGAGTATCATAGCAACCAAAGAGCCAATCCGGAGCCAGACTGTTGAAGGTAACGCCCCTTTCCGCCTGCACCGCTGGTTTAGCCTGATTTGTCTGTTATTAATGTTCATATCTTGATGTACGGACAAAATGCTCCGCGCCCATGCTCACTATTTGGAACGCGACGGCAGGTTAACTATCTCCATTTATACATCAGTCTATGCGCTGGATACATGGTTAAATGGTGTCTCCATAGAGATAGATCAGTTTTATGTAATTCTATGGAACATTTCAGACAACACAACATCTCCATGAATAGAAGTTTGGGACTTTTAGTGCATAATGTATCTGTTACATCACATTTCTGGACATTCAAAGTTGGTCAGCTAGTTAGAGTCGCCACAATACTAAAATATCAAACTCAATTTCAATACTAAGGAATTCACTCAATACTTGTTATGGATTACGTTATCACAGTGAAGATAAAAAATGCTAGTTTTTTGGCAATAGAATGCAATTTTCATATTCATAATACTTTCTTTATCTTAGCATGAGGTCTTATATTTGTTCTGATAAAGCTCAAAATCATACTAAATTGTTCATGAATGCTCAGATTCTGTCCTGTTAATGTGATTTTTTTGCAGTATTGATACCTGGTCAAATAAGTATCTAGTTTCGATATTAGTTTTAGTATCGATTAGTATCTGATTTGTGATAATTTTGACAACCTTACCCCGGGGCAGACTCTACAGTGTACACGCAAAACCAACTCCTCTAGATTGAATGGTTGATACAGTTTTATTGTGGAAAGCTAAAGTAGTATTTCACTTCACTGCACTTTATTTGCAAAATATGTACTGTGTGCCGCTTCTGTACTGCACCTTCATCCAGCAGCAATATCCCACAACTTGGTTCAACAATGGCCCATCCAGTTTTTTCATGCACACATTTTATTCAACCATTCGTTCCACTGTAAAAGTCCAACTCACATCCACTAAACACCAAACTCATTTAACTTTCTGTGTTGGAAAAGAATTTGAATTTTTGGCCAGGCTCAGAGATAATCAAGTGCTAAGCCTTTGTTGACTTTTCAAGGTCATGAATACAAATTGCCACTCACATTACAATTTCCACCCCTGAAAAATCCTCCATATAAATTTCCCATCTTTGCTCAAAAAAGTGGTTCCAAGCCAAAATCATTTATTAAACAGGTTTGGCTGCTGGGAGCTGTGCCAATTTGATTCATCAACCAACAGGCAAATTATGAATTAGAATGGGCAAAAACAAGTCTTGTATCCATGTTAACTGTTCACTATCTTGCTAATTAAAGGGTCTGTGCCTGAATTGTATTTCATCTAGTTCAGGTAAAAGTCCCTTAAAATACAGCTTAATGTAAAAGTAGATATTTGAGAGAAAAAATGAGACATCACCAATGTATTTTAAAGGCATTGTGTTGGATAGGAACCATATAGAAACGTCAGTCATGGACATCGTTGTTTTCAATTCTATATTTTAATGAGACAACGAACTGAACGGGCGGAGTTTGATGAGAACCACGTGGAAACAACTGCCTGTGACTATCCCAGACGGTTGTTTGTCCCTGACAGGTCAACACATAGGTAAAAGAAAGGACGAAATGGGTGGGGCTAACAGTTCAAACCTAAGAGAGTTGTTTGTTTGTAATGGTTCAATATCAGACAGAGAGAGGGAGAGAGAGAGGGAGAGAGAAAAGACTGGTGTATTTTGACGAGAACCACATGGAAACAACCGAATGTGTGAGACATTCGTTTGTTTTTCATAGTTCAACACAGGTAAGAGAAGGGACAAGGTGGATGGGGACAACAGTTAACACAGTTACTATCTCGGGCAGTTGTTTATGATGGTTTCAAGGATGGTACTATAGACTGTATAAATAGACTGAGCTAACCTGCTAGCCACCGCGTGCAAAATAGGAAGTGATCATGGGCGCGCTTCCAGCTCCATCGACTTTGTCTCCAATTCACTTTACATTGAAAAATTGTTATCCCTCTCTGTAACTGCTGGAGTGAGCCTCGTCATTTTGGTCTTAAAATGTTCATATTATCCCCTCTACATGATCCTGGTATTTTTATTAAAATGTTATATTATCCCCTCTACATGATCCTGGTATTTTTATTTCACTATTTTGTCCGTGATTCAAGATAAGAACAGCGCCTCCTTTCCCCGAGGTTGCTCCCTCTAGCGTTAGCAACAGGTTTGATTGACAGCGTTGCTAAGCGGCCACTCTGTGCTACACCAGCGATGCGGGTGGGAAGGGGCTTTATCTTCAACAGCCTCGCTCTGGATTGGCTCCTCGGTTGCTATGACACTTGTGGTCAGAATTCCGAATGTGGAGCTCGGGTCCAAATTGGCCTCTATAACTGCTCTAGCCTCGATGAGCTTCATCTGACTGGAGCCGAACACTATGGGTGACGTCACACTGACTTAAACCATTTTACACAGTCTATGGTTCAAACGTAAGACAGTTGTTTAACATAGTGCAACATAAGAGGGAGAGAAGAAACTAAATGCACAGGGTTTGATGAGAACCGTTTGGAAACAACTGCCTGAGGAGCACTCAGGCAGGCCTAAGATTTAAACTTAAAATGGTTGTTTATCTGTCGTGGTGCAATATCAGAGAGAAAACAAACTAAATGGGTGGAGTTTGATGGAACTCCCTGTGACTCTATGAGAGTTGTCTGTATGACATAATTGAACACCAAGGTGAGAGAAGGGACTACAGTACATGGGCTCGGCTAACAGTTCAAACATGTTTTTCACTCTTGGTTCAAACTAGGTACAGGGCCTTTAAGGTTGTTTATTGTCTGAAAGGCTGAACTAGATGGCACACAAAAGTCTTTTCACAGCGCTTTTGGTCTATTTTCCGCCCACGGCCTAAACCTTTTGTGCGGTGGTTCAAGGCCGTGGAGGTACTGAGGAGTGAACAGGGAATAGCGTTGAAAAGGCACCGACCTGTCCTTCAAAAACAAGATCTCTATCAACCATTCTGCAGCCGCCCACATCAGAGGCATTCAGGCTGGGTATTGAAAGAACAGGAAAATGGCAAATGGGATTTCTAATCATAGACTTTGTGATATTTCAATACAAAATAAATTAAGTCTTCAATTTCATTCATAAATTTCATTCATTCGTGAAAAAACAGCCTTGAGGTTTTACTTGTGTGGGCCAAATAAAATGGCTAATATTCTTTGCACTAGACCTCAAAAGACCAGGAATTACACTGTGGCATAGAAACTGGCTTGCAAAAACTAGTCATCAAACAAAATATTCACTTATATTGATACTGGTACTGGATTTGGATTGGGTATCGATTCAGCATATCGGTTCCCGATTAGGCCAATCAGAACATCTTATAATATTTGCTCTTTAGTGTATACAATCCCGGGAAAACTGATAAAAACAATTGGCCTCATTTTGGAATCTTTTTGATATGTTAAAGTTTTTTGTCTGGTATTGGATGTTTGGATGTCGGAAGGAAATATCAGGAATTGGCAGATACTCAAAACCCAAGGATTAGAATCATAATTGGGACTGAAAAGAATGGATAAGTGGAACAAACCTGTTTTTTGTTGAAAATATTGTAATTGTCCAATGTGTTGAAGCAATGTATGTGCGGTCAGTAAAAGTAAGTAAGTACTGAAGCACCTATTTAAAAATGGAATTTTTACTGTTAAAGTACATTTTTAAGTAGTATACTCAGACAGATTTTGAGTGATTTTGATAAAGAAATGTGTTGATTTTTCAACGTCACCATTTCAACGTCCTCAAACTATATAAAAAATGTAGTAGAGTAGAACTCACATGTAGTGAAGTAAAAAGTACAGATACCTAAAATTTTGCAGTACTTTTACTTGTACTTCAGAACATTCCACCACTGGTATTGGTCATTTTTTCATTTCCATTCATTAATCTTTATTTATACAGGGAGAGTCCACTGGGAATACCAGGCTATTTTTCATACAAACAAAACCAACAAAACAAATAACGGCATAGGTCCATTTAAAACATTAAAAATAGGTGCAGGTGTGAGTATAAATGTTTATCTCCAGATTATTAAAATGCCGTAGCCGTACCAATGTCTCCAGTTTTGCATGTCCTTCAAAAGTATTCCAAAATAACCAAAAGCTTTTTTCCCCATTTCTGTTATAGTGTGGCCAGTTTTTAGAAGTAGACAATAATGAGATTTTGTATTAAAAGTTCCCTTAACAAAGTTCAACAAACAAGATCTTCAGGCAGTCTATGAAGTAGTCCCTTATAAATACATTTTATACAGTTCTCTTTTGACAGACAGCGATGGCCGACCTACTTTTTCACAGAGTGTACAGTGATGGGTTTTAAATTCATTGCCTGCTATGAAACGGAGGGCTGAGTGAAAGAGTGAATGTAAAGGTTTCAAAGTAGAGGCTGAAGTCTGCTTATATAATGTATCTCCATAATCTAGTACAGAAAGAAAGGTTGCTTGAATAATTTCTTTTCTGTAAGTCAAAACTCTCAATTCTTGATCAGTATCACTTCCCATTGAGGATACCTATACATTGCTACATTCTTTCCCTCCACATGGACAGAATCTGGGGGCGATGCGGCTGGGCGGGTGCCTAATTTCCATGTGTGTGCATACAAACAGCAACATGGGGTGAGATGTAGCACTTTCACTGCACTGGCGGCGTTTCAAGAGAGTCCTGGCAGCGCCGACAGAACAGGTGCCGATCGAGCAGCCGTGACGAGCAAGAACCCGAGCCGAGTACCGCAGCATGGAGGGGCCCGCTAATACTGTACACACGCTGAGTCACACATAGGAGAGAGGCCAGAGGAAGCACTGCCCTACGTGAAACTGGACAAAAGAGGTGGACTATGGGGGGTGGAGGTCAAGACAAGGACAATACGGCAAAACAGATACAAGTTGCATAGGTTTGGTGTTTTCAATGCATGAAATGGTGCTGTCATTTTAAACGTGCACTGTAGGGTTGTCAGAAGTGTCAAAAATCAGATACTAATCAATACTAAAACTAGTATCGAAACTAGGTATTCGTTTGAGCAGATACAAAGAAAAAGTCACGTTGATAGGACAGAAATGAACCTTTCCTGAATAGCTTTGGAATGATCTTGAGTTGTATCAAAACAAAACCACGTAGACTAGTATACGCCCATGGACCACTATGGAACTAGATGACCAAGGTAGTACCCAGATATAAGTGGTAATATAAAAAAGTACTATGAAGTAATATTGAAAATCACACTCTACTGTCTAGAGAAAGAATGTATTGGAATTGGTATTGAGTATCAAGTACCAAGTCTATTCCTTAGTATCGAGTTTGAAATTTCAGTATCGTGACAACACTAGTGCACTGTGTAACTTTTCTGAGGAGGGCAGTGTGCAATTGCTTGTATCTATGGAGAAATTATTGTTTTGCCTGACGACCACTAAGCAACTCAACAACGACTAAGCAAGAAGCAGCAGCCTTGACGTCCATATGTAACTTTTCTGTGGAGTTGTTATTGCTTTGCCTGGTATGTCATAAATTTGTCTATCTCCATGGAGACAAGCAGATGACGCCATCAGGCCAAGTTATAGGTCGGATCTGTGGAGAGGAGACCACGCCTGTAATAAGAATGCGTGTATTAATGAAGGGGTTTTTGACTGACAAAAACACCTATAATGGAATAAAAACAAGACAGATCAGTTTAATGCCGTACTGTGCCACTTTCCAGGCAAGCGAGCTATCTGGAAATTGCATCATTTTTCCCTGTTAAAAAATTGTGGTTGACCAAAATCCCTGACAGGCACAGAACCACAATTTTAGCCCAAAAATATATCTAAACGCCAACAGCACTTTTTTCTCCGCAGTGGCAGCAGTATTTCATTATCAATCACGCCATCATCAGGGGCCATACATCAGGCGTGACAGCAGTGTAAATAAACCCGTCGGCCTTTTACAATTTATTTTTTTATTTTGCCAAAGAAAAGCAATCAC
This sequence comes from Periophthalmodon schlosseri, assembly GCA_000787095.1. Classification (NCBI taxonomy): domain Eukaryota; kingdom Metazoa; phylum Chordata; class Actinopteri; order Gobiiformes; family Gobiidae; genus Periophthalmodon; species Periophthalmodon schlosseri. The sequence goes on from KN485671.1 coordinate 107,235, forward strand.
AAATCAAGCACGGCTGAAATGGGCTCTCTTTAACCCCGATGGCCCCGGAGAGATGGATGCCCCCGCACTGAGGAGGCGAGACGGAGGAGAGGGTGTGATTGACAGGTCAGGAGAGAGGGAGGAGCCGTTATAAAGGCAAAGAGGCGCAGGTCTGACACGGTGACAGCTTAAAATGAACAGCTGTCAGAAAGAGAGAGGGAGGGAGGGAGGGAGGGAGAGGAGTAGGATAGGGCAGCCCGACCAGAAATCTTACATCAAATTTTGTCCAGGCTGTTTGTTTGGGAAACTGCAGAGGTAAAAGGCGGTGCAGAGAAAGTTCAACAGTATTTTGCAGTTTCTAAATACAGTTTATATAATGTATTTTTAATTTGTCATTTTGCATCTTTGTAAACACAGGAACTGCTATTGTTTTGTTCCAAATGGCTGCTTAAAAATATGCAGCAAGATTAGCCATTTTCACAATATAGCACCACCTTGAGAATGCCCAATCTTGCCTGGTCCCGAACGCTAAGTAGGGTTTGTCCTGGTTAGTACATGGATGGGAGACCTGTTGCTGTGTCCTTTGGCAAGACACTTCATTGCTCAAATACCCACATTACTGCTATGCCTATGTTTCAGCTACAGTAGTATTTTAATAATAGAATAATAGTTTTGTGGTTTGATTCCAGCTGTCCAACCTATACTGTTGTTGTGCCGTTGAACATGACAAACACCCACCTTGTGAATGTCGTGTTGAAGATAGTTGTAGAGATCGTATTAAACAACTATTCTGAATTTTCAGAGCTTTTAACCATGTTACAGTTATTTCCACTTCTCATTTACCCTCTTGAAGTTGATTCTGGAGTAATTTGTTCATGTTTGAGCAATCTTTAATCACTTATTTTGAAGACACCATATTGCCGATCAAGCCCCATTTCACCACCAGCATACGCCCACTCTGTACTTACTTCGTTCTCCAATTTTATTTTCTTAATTGGTGATACACGTAGGATTCGTCATTTTGGTACAAATTTAAAAAAAATCTGCTACTCTCTAATGTGATCTGCAGCTATCCGTAGGAGGGGACTCCACGGCTCTTTTTGTGATGACACTTACGGCGACGTCAGCTCCCAGTTTTCTAACATGGAAGTCGGCGGAATTGTTTCTTTTATAAAGTCGTTTTAGATGAATACTGCGTTTTAAAATTTGTAAATTATACCATAATGATCCACGGCTCTTTTGTGATGACACTTACGGCGACGTCAGCTCCCAGTTTTCTAACATGGAAGTCGGCGGAATTGTTTCTTTTATAAAGTCGTTTTAGATGAATACTGCGTTTTAAAATTTGTAAATTATACCATAATGATCCACAGATGTCTGCCATATGTCAAACTATATAACAGACAGAAGCACAATAGGTCTTCTTTAAATTCAAATATAAATAAATATAAATAAATTACACATCATATCTAAAGAGTGTGAATGTTCACTTGTCCACTTGCCCCACATCCTACAAGGGCACCCCACAACACCTGCTTCTGACAGCCTGCATCTAATGGCACCTCTCCTCTCCCTGGAGACCACCGCCGCTGCAGTGACCTTCAGCGTCCATAAGGGCTCCTAATTCACCCAAAACAACAGAAACAGGAAAAACTCCAGAGGTGATGACAGGAGATGGAGGGATGAGAGAAAAAAACAGAAAGACAAGCTAGAAAGATCGGGACAGAGAGCAGGAGGGAGAGGACAGAGTATACATGTCCTCTAAGGCACAGCTTAAATGCCACGGGTGTGCTCGTGAGCGTGCACGAGACCTCACCTCCGTCCACGTGAATAATGCCGCATGCGTGGATCCGTGCGCGTGCGTTGGCCCGAGAGACAAAGAGAAGGGAGGAA
>KN485671.1:109168-130147 GCA_000787095.1 Periophthalmodon schlosseri
CTGCTGGGAGGATGCCAGGGAAAAGAAGATGAGAGGATGCAACGCGAGGATGTGCACATCTCCGCATGGCCTTAAAGGGAAAATTGTTCTCTACCACTCAGCCATGGGTGTATAAATGGTACTTTTGAAAATACGGAAATAAAACATATACTGTACTGTAGACAGATGTAAAGATAGAGCTACATATGACTGTGTGTACTGTTGGTGCATATGTAGCTAACATTAGCAAGAGGTTCAAAATGTAGCCTAGTTGTTCTAAATAAATAAAGATAGTTAGGTACATTTCGCCATCTTTCTTGATGGAATACTATAATAGGTATTCAACTATGTGTGTACTGTTAGCGCAAGGGTAGATAGCATTAGCAAGTTGTTCTAAATGCAGAAATCCAGTGTTTAAGATTCAAGCTAATAAGCAAATAAACTTGCAGTACTATTTTAAATGAGTAATAATGAGTTGCATAGTGATTTTGCAGTTCTTAAATCATATGCCCTTCCAGTTGCAACCTGAATGTGGTGGGAAGGCACGTGCTTCTCAACTGCATCACTGTAACATGCTTATTTTATTGTGAAAATGTGTCCGTTAGCTATCATCTATTCCTTGCCTGACTGATAAAATATTGAATCCCATTTAGCCACATGCTAGACATATCTTAACTCATTTTCCACCAAGAAGTCAATGGTTTTAGTTAGGTAAGAATAGCACAGTTTCCTTCAGTAAGAGACTTAACAGAGCTAGCTAAACATGTGACGACGCTAAGTGCACAATTTAGTCACTCAGCTGCAAAGAGCTTCAAGCGGCGCTGAAGGCAAAATAGCTCATGTCAAGCCTCCTCTCCATTCTCCACACAAGCCTATAAATGGAACCTTAGAAAAAAAGAAGCAAAAATGTACCAGAATATGAATCGGCTTCCATAAAAAGCTGCTGCCACTGCACAGCATTAGCATAAAGTCCATAAACGTGTGCGCTATAGCTAAGCAGCATTTTTACAGAATTTAATAGATTTATACTAGGGATGCTAACTCAGAGCTAGCCAAAGAATAAAGATTTAATGATGGGGATTACTGGTAAAGTGACACAATAGGTACCGATAAAGTGTGGCTGCTAAATATTACAAGTAAGGTCAAAGCCTCTGTCCTCGCCTCGGGCTATCTCAAGTGTCGGGGTTAGCGCTTTGACGCATGAGTGGTGCTAAATCAAAACGGGGGAAAAAACATAAATGATTCACAATTTGACATCTAAAAGAGCTCAATATAACAGGTTTAAGTATTTAGCTAATAGGGAAAAGTGGATAGTGTCAAGGTGATTGTTGGTCTCCTGTCAAATAGCCTATCTTAAAGGTGCACTATGTAAGTTTTCTGGTTGAGGTTCTGCCACATGCTTGTCCCCATGGAAAATACTTTGCCTTGAATGATCCATAGTAATGCATTAATCCTATCCATCTCTATGAAGTATTTTTTAGGTTTTTTAATTGTTTAAGTTTGTTGTTGTTGTTGTTGGTGGTTGTGTTTTAGTTTTTTTTACTAGCAATTAAACATACAAGTTTAATCCCATACTGTGTAACATTGGCAACGTAATCTTATCTCCATGGAAACAAGCAGGTGGCGGACCCTCCAATTACAGTGCACCTTTAATGTAATAGATACATTATTGTGTATTTGAAATGCAGTCAAAAATGCAAAGCAAACTATAACGATCATAATCCAATGTTCTATCTAATGTAAAACCAAGGCTATATAAATGGACTACGTATAGCTATTAGAAGCATTAGCAGCTTGGTTTGTACATTAACCAAAGGGTTGTTGGTTCTAACCCTGCTGTTTTGTGTCCTTGGGCAAGACACTTCACTCATTTTTTGTGCTACAATAAAACAATAGGAAGTAGCTGTCACATTCACGGGAAGCGATGCCTTTTCCATTATGTTCCATAGTAACGTCACTGTAATTGCAAATGCATACATGTTCCTCTTAAACAGATCACATTACAATTTCCATCTAATTAAAACCACTGAGGTGTGACCAGGCACATAATACTTTCAAAATACCATTAAGAACAAAAAACACCATGCAGTCTCCTTCATCTGACAGATAATGGCTCCCTACAGCGTCAGATTCAACACTGTATAATGCCTCGTTTCTATTAAAAGAATTCCACTACACAGGGAGTCCTTCCAGAGTGTGTGAATAAAATGGATTGGTTTTGTTCATGATAGCTGGCTAACATATGCTGAGGTAAAATCATTTTTGAAACGCCATGCATAGAATCAGTAGGCTGTTAGTCACCATTTACTTGTGAGAAAAATCATTAAAAGCTGCAGCTGAAATGACTGTAAAATGGAAATAAGTTGCTATCTGTATTTGCCAGAGCCTTGTCAGAACTAGCTTGCACCTAATGAGTGATGCTAACCATGTAGCCCTATGGCTATGAGTAAATTATTAGTTAGCTTAGTATTAATAATAATGACACATGACAATGGAAATGTGTAGCTAACAATTGTAAAATATACCATTGTTATTATAAGGTGGTACAAAATGGTTACTAGAGTAAATGGTAAATAGCCACATTTTTATATAGCGTTTTACCACCTTCAAGGCTCTCAAAGTGCTTTACATCAAGGAACCACACACTCCTACGCCAGTGTACACAGACACTGAGGGCAAGTATCGTGCCCAAGGACACAACAACAGCATACATCTGTGGAAGCTGGAATCACATCAGCAATTGAGCTGCTGTTGTAATAAGTGTGGTTACAGCTGTCATATTTTGTAGGCACAGGCTATCCATGGGTTGGCAAAGCAATAAACAATTTTAAAAAATATATTATATATTTTGAATAGAAAATAAGTCCTCAAAATGTCGCATATAACAGGAAGCTGAAATCCATGAATAAGCTACACTGTTAAAGATGAAAGATATCTAACCATTACCACTGACCTTACCACTAGGTCAATTATCGTCAAAGGTAAATATGTACTTTTAGATTTTCTTGTATAAATATAGTTACTGAAATAGCTTTTATTGGGAAAAGAAAAAGAAATGGTCTCTTACTGGTTGCTTTCTGCAGCCAATCAGGCCAGGCAAAAGTTTGGTCTCTGCTTCTTTTACACCTCTATCTAAACCTCATTTGTATACATTGTAACAGACCGAATAAATCTAGGTGTATTTCTATTCCACGTGGCGCATATGAGGCTAGCACGGCCTTCACCAAACAGCTCCATTTGCTATTAGGCCAATAAGAAGTGACAGTTTGATGTACAGTGTGGAATTAGGAGCAAAGTTCAGTGTTTGAATACTAAAACGCTGCCCCTAGTATTAGCGTCTCCATCTGCTCATGTGTTTATAATGTATTCCGGTCACTCTGCTCTTGTCTACAGCCACAATACCATTATGTGCTTTTAATCATAGCATAAATCTTCCCTGTCACAGTTAATATCATCAAAACTTTATCACCTCAATGCAGTTTCCATTATGCCGCACACAAAGTAATTAGTTTATGTTATGCATATAGCGAAATTCAGCAAAACGTTTCATCCATTGCGATGAAATCTAATATAGAGTTTGGCAGTGGCGTTCAAGTACGGATCAGGTGCTGCCAAAATTAGAATTGGAAAGTCAATTTTCCTTTTGAAGTGGGTGGGGTCGCGTTTTAGATTTAATGATGGTTTATTTTCAAATGGAGGGCAGGTCGTTCAGATCGCTAATTGGAATACAAAAATCGAAACCAACCAATTTTTCAAATTGAGAATTTTATATTGTTGCTTGGATCCACCTACTTGTAACCTCGGCCTACAACGGCAGTCTGAATGAATTATGCCAGCACTTAAGCTAAAATGAATCTTATTTCATCCTAGCAGAGAAGAGAATCATTTTTTTCATGTCAAAGGGCCAAGTGATCACAGGGATATTAACCAAAACCATAAGTATATAACAAGAAGCAAGATGTATTTCTATATACCATAAAGAAGACTTTGACCACCATAGTCTTACACAGTCTTACATTTTGCCACTCATCCAAGTAGCTTATTCTAGTAAAGTAAAGTAAAGAAAAATAAAAGGGTTAACTGCAAAATACCAAAACATTTACATTTACATGATTATTTTAATAGCAAAATCTACTGTAGAATTCTTCACTACCGTCTGCATCAGTCCAAATTCAGACTAAACTTAATTTAACCTGGACTAGACCATGACTAAACCTGGATAAGTGTGAACGCAGCTTAACCTAGGAAGCTCTTTAGAATGTTATGACAGTACATGCTTTAAAGATTAGCACAGCGTGATAAAGATATAACATCCCTGCCAACTCTTGTTTGGTTACTTAAACCACCTTTACAAGAGCCAGCCCCCCAGGTGAAGAACCGGCTCAGTTTCAACTCACAGGAGACGCAACGGTGACATGATCTTTATCTAATTAAATCAAGGTTTCGTTTAATTTCCTGAAGGTTAATGAGAAGTTTATCATCCGCATCGAAGCCCACTTTCCCTCCCTAACAACGTAGCACTGGATCCCGATAAGGTAGCGCTCGCTAGCAGCAAGGTGACACGCGATACTAGGGATGGGAAAGACAAGGAGAGGTCGGATTAGCATTCCGGATTCGTCTTGAGTGGTGAAAGCGTTAGCATCTCTTGTAGCCCGGTGTTTGCTAGCTGGACTAAACACAGCTGTCCGGTTTAGTGGACGTCTAAACCTGTCACCAATGACCTTAGCACATGTGGCAGTTAGCAAAGCCTAGCAAACAAGGGACTGACAGCGCTAAGCTAAATAAGCAGCTAATTTACTTTCAACAAGAAATTTCACCATGAGGCGAGATATAAGATAGAATTCATTTGATTTGGTGCTTCTTTAATAGCTATTACAAACCAAAACCAGCTGCACATTGACTTAGCAAAAAAGAAAAAAAAAACAAACACTTAATTAAGCGAAGAAATGTCAAATTTTTCAAACCATGTAAAAGAACTCTGAATATATTGCCTGTGTTGGATAGCGTATTTGCCAATTACAGAAGGCCAAAGCGTGCGTCAGTGAAAACAGTATGCTGCAGGCTTATTTGCATGGGTAAAAGATGATTCATACTGAGCAAATGAATCATCCAATAAAGTTCTGGACCAGGAATGGTACAGTGAGGGTCTGTCAGGTCGTTTTGTGAGATCAGAAAGGGCTAGAGTGACGCAATGAACACGAACTAGGTTATTGAGGGGGTGAAGCTCAGAGTTGAAGGTTTGCCAGTTCAAAGATATAGTTCTTTACTAAACGTGAAAAATGCACAAGTAGAACACATCTTAATCACTGTCAAAATACATACTTGATGGTAAAATTTAAGCATTTTAATCTACCACAATCTTACAGTTGTACAGATACAGTAACATGCACTCAAGTCAAATATTAACACTGTCAGGAGGTTTTAACAGTAGAAATCTGGTGTTTTTACCAGTGGTGGAAGAAGTACTCAGTTTAGTTACTTAAGTACAAGTACAGATACCGGAGTAAAAGAATAAAAACACACATGAAAAAATCCACTTAAAAGTATTAAAGTACCTATTTAAAAATGTACTAAAAGAGTAAAAAGTAAAAGTATTTCGCGCATAATTTGAGGCCTTATAAAGTTTCAAATGTAGTGATTTTAATACAGATTTGTGTTGAATTTTGATCAACAGAAACAATTGAATCGATAGTTTTGTCTAGCTGTATTAATTTACATTTATTTATATATTTTTGTTTGCTCAGACTATGAACTTGTTCAAAATAAACCCCTCAGACTTTTCAGCAGGTCTCAAACTATAATAAAAAAATACTTTTACTTTTCACCCCAGTTCAAAAATGTAGTGGAGTAGAAAGTACAGATACCTGCTCTCAAATGTAGTGAAGTAAAAGTAAAAAGTATCCACTTAAAAATGTATTCAAGTAAAGTACAGATACCTAGAATGAACTTTTTAGAGAGAGATGACTTTTGAGAAACAAGCTTGTATCTACCATTAACTTCAATATAAATATTTTAAATGCAGGCAATACCCAAAAAACTATATTGTAATTTGGGGGTCTTTTTCAGCTGACTTAAATTTGTATTATAACATAGTTCATAACTTCTTTACAGTACTAGTCACATGTTACACTGAATTACCTACCTACTTAACCTTAAGGATTACATTATCTCAATAAAAGCTTTGACCTTCCATTGATTGCTGACGTGCTCCGACAGCCAACACAATGTTCTCCAGCACACTGTAAGAACACTGTACATGAGTTGCCTTCAAGTCCCTCTGGAGATGTTGTATTTTATAGGTCTAATATCCCACACAATGCTTCGTTCTACTTGTAATCCCCAGTCGTCTACTTTCTTTCCTGAATAGTGGCTGTAGCGAGATTGAAAACGCCACATAAAGCTGCATATCAACGTCCATCACTTCTCAATGTCGATGTAACAATCCTACCCACATTTTAAAAGCTAATAATATGTCCTGTAAATCCAGTGTAGGCTTTACCTAGAGACTGTGTAAGAAATGGTGTTATGTTGCCGCGGCGATGGGGCACATGGGAGTACACAGTGTGAATGTAAGGCGCGGGGATGGTGCATGCAGCTGGAGTGAAAGTAATAAGACAGTATCAAAGAAGCTCTTAGTCCAGCGGGGCCGGGACAGGGCGACCTTTGACCCTCCCTGTCAGAGTGTGTTTTATGCTTTCATTACTTCATGTGTGAGAGGGAGGAGGCACTCCAGGGGTTGTATGTTTGAAGCAGATATAGATCGTACAGTGTATGAGATGTGTGCTACTAAAAATAACATATTATGCTTTTTTCAGGTATACAGTATTGAACTATAATGTACTTAGGTCATTGTTTTACTTTTTCATTGCAAATATTGATCTAAAACAATTTAATCATAGAAATGGGTCCATTCACTTCCTGTTCAAAACTGCACAACCGATTGGCCCTGCCTCTTTAAAGTGGCATTTCACTGTAGTTGTCCATAGGAACATAAAGACCCCCTTAAAATATTGTACTTAACAAGATTTTAATGAACAGAAGGATTTTTTGATATCTAAATCCAAGTCTGATTTGCTGAAGTTTTCCAAAAAATGACAATTTTAGTGGTTTTTACACATAAAATGCCTTATTTTGATATAAAAACATTATGTGATGAAAAAGGTGTAATACATTTTTTTCTTACATTTATGTGAGTAAACTACAGAAGTTTTACACTGATATCTAAATATAATATATTTCCTCTTCACCTGCAGTGTCTCACCTGAAGGTTATCTAAAAGTGAAGGAAACGGTAAAGTTACTGTAGTCTGTCATAACTGTGTAGTACGTGCACCTGCTTGATGTTTCTAGCTTAAATTTCATAATGGTGGAACTATTAATGATCGGGTTCACTATTTAAATATAGGTTTATAGCTCTTTTTATACCAAGAAACCATTCACTTACACTGGTCCATTCACAGGAGACAAAGCTGGTAAAGTAGTGTGTTGCCCAAGGACACAAAGGCAGTATCTGTCAAACCTGTTTTTTAATAATGGTCCTGCCTCAATAATACAATCCTTCTGTGTAAAACATGTAAATCACACTGGATTTTAACCTGTAAAAAATGAATTAGATTTTCTTTATTTTTGGTAAAGTGTACTACAATATGGTATCACAATACTGACAGTTATTTTAGGCTATATGTTATTTGCTAATATGCTCTGTTATGTAGATGCATTAAAAGACACAGTGTGCCTTGCTTGCAGTCCCCACGCTGCCTCAGACCTGCTCGTGGCTGATATGCTGTTGTCATCCGGCTCATGTTTTCTCTTCTAATTGCTCATCGGAGGAGTCAGCAGAGTTGGGCTGCCTTAAGATCCGTTTACCCCCACTGGGTTTGTGTTTCCTGGGATGGGACGTGCGTGTCGCTGCAGTGTCCCCAAAACGCATCACCTACAACACTTTGGTTCCTCCTTACATTTTCCATGAGATCATTAGGGGGCATGCATAGGTGATGTAACGAGCACTGATAGGCCCGTGGAGGGAGTTAGAACTTTGAGGAAGAAGTGGAAAGTAGTACTGGCAAAGCTGTTACTCTTGCCTAATCAGTATTCTTTTACCGTTATATCAAATGTCTTAAGTTACATTCTTTTTTTGTTTTTTGTTTAGTTTTTTTTTTGTCTTTTTTGACTATATTTTGCACAGTTTCAGAGTTTTATTTGTTAAAAAATATCCAGGAAAAACAGCATGGACTCACAATGAGGACTGAACAGGCTAAAAACAAAAGCTAGCTTCAAAGTTAAAAGTCGTCTTGGTGTAGGTGATCTGAGCTGTAAATTTGAGTGGCCAAATTTGAGGCATTTTTTTTGGTTGAGACCTATGAGACACATGCAACTTCAAGTAACAGGTCTGCATTATTTCTTAACTATTACTTTGTTTGGTGGGATAGTATCAGTGGTAAATATTTATTATAGTTAAGTTCAGTTTAATGGTGTCAAACGTGAATTTTTGGAAGAAAGTAGTCAGGTCAGTAGTCTGGTCAGGTCATTGAGGTTGTGAGCAGCTTCATGCATTTGGAAACGTATCATGACAAGCTAAACTTTACACAAATATGGATGGAATCTATAAGAAATGCAACCAGAGTTCTGATCTCTGCTTGCATTGATCTGAAGCTCAGGAGCTCAGGAGCTCTGGAGCGAGTTTAGATTCTGGAGAGGGTCTATGTGAGCCTGATTGAAAGTGTTCTTGTGTTTAACATCTCTCTTTGGTTTGGTTATCTGGCAGTGACTAACAAGAACAAGCTCAACAGAATAGTTAAGAACGCAGGGAAGATCATTGGCAAAGAGCAGAAGCAATCGGAGCTCCTTCATCAGTCAGCTGTGCACAGGATGGCCAAGTCTGTCAGGGCATCAGAGCAGAACGCCTTTGTTAACAACGAAGGTACGCAAAGGTTCAATAGTGCCAAATACTGTCGGCTTGTTAAATAAGCACAAATGAAATGTATGTGTATGTGCAGCACACTTAATTATCACTTCTTTTTAAACGTAGTGGACCTTTTAACCTATTTATTGACTCTGAAGCTGTGATGGAATGATTGTTGAGTTCATGTGATGGTGAACCAGAGTTTAAGTTAAGTTAGATATAGCTGCAGTTCTTGAATAAGCTCACTGCTTTTGATACTAACCACTGCAGACTGCCCATTTTTCCATTTGTACCTGTTGCCAATATTATAACTAAATATAAACTTGAACTATGTCTAAGTTTGTATTGCTATATTTAAGATTTTCAAGATTTTGAAATACTTTCCCAGTAGGCCGTTTTTATTCTTAGCATTGTTTATTTCCTTTGTTACCAGAACGACCTTGTATTTAAACCGTGACAAAGCGCTAATGAAAAGGTTTGTGGGTCTGTCTCTGCCGCGAGTCACGAATTACAGCCGTATTGACTTCAAAAGCCTCTGCACATCAAAGAGGCAGAGAAAAACCAATACGAACTCACTCTGCACCTCTGAAAAACTGAAAAACAAGTTCATTTCAAATTCTTAGCACAGGTGTGAGAACTAAACTGCTTCTTTTGAGTAATTTGATCACGTACACTTTACAGGCTCCACAAGTGTTTCATTGATGCATTTTTCATGGAGGTATACATAGATTAGGCCTTAGGGTAAAATCTATACTGATGCATATGAAAAAATATCGACTTCTTTTGGTTAAGGAGACCAACACAGCGGGCTGGAAGATATCGGATCTGAGCATGTGCATCAAATACATGCATTACTGTCAACTCAATTCATGCAGTCCCGAGAGGTGATTTAGCGCTGTTTGGACATCGGGTCTATAATAGGGCCATGCTGAATCAATGCTAGTGCTGACTTATAGGTGGAAAGTTAGCTCAATAATATCTAATAGTCCTATAATAACACTTATGCAGCTACTTTTTATCCATTGTTGTAAAAATAAATCCTTTTTAAAAATATCACTCTAAGCAGGATCAGGCAGGTTGGGGTGATGAGTTGAAGTCCATATATAGAATCAACAGAACAGAAGCGCTCTTACAAGAAACAATACATTTTGGTACAGTTATCCAGTTGTCAATTCACACACTTGTTAGGGTTTACTAGTAGCCATAAGCTAGCAATGACACCCAATGCGTGGATGGTCAAAATGCTAACAGTTCCTTGGAAATATTAGAAGAGAGAGGGTTGATTTAGCCTATAGTTTTGTGTAAGTTTTGTTTCATGATAACAGACCCAGTAATGAACGAACTACAAGTTGTTAATGCTATTCACCTTATTCTGGAAGTTGCCGTGTGCGCCGCCATTGAAGCTGCCGATCTTGACAGTAAATAAGTTCTATACGGACTATAAAGCCGCCTTAAAGCCTCTCAGAGAATCGGTGTTTTGTTGACTTGCTGGTGCACATGAACGTGGAACATTTTACACAAATCAGCCTACTTTGTATCAGATTTTAGTGGCAAAACTTTTTCCCAAATTCTCCTCGTTCCACCACAAAAAAAATGCAGTTTAGGAGCATTTAGAGGCAAAACTGGGTTGGGGGAGTTGGTTTCTTTTGATTTCTGTGGGTCTGGGGTCACTTGGTTGGACAGTTTTCAAAGACTTGGTGTATTGTTTCTCCCTGGCTATCAGCTTACAATGCTATGCTACAAATGCTAATGCTATTACTGCTAATGCTATTTTTTTTCAATATTTACATCAATTGAACGCCACCGAGATTCCTTCACTGTTTTGACTGTGACAATGTCGATAATTGATAAGCACTATCTTATATATATATAACTTGTATAGGCCTATTTCCCAACTTACATTTTTTTTCATATTTTTACGCTACAAAGTCTTCCAAAAAGTTGAACTCGGACTTTTTTATGATTCAACCAACACCCACAGCACCACTAAATCCCATTTCTGTCCCTACCACTGCGGTGCACACCAGGACAGACTTCCCATCAGCGTAAAACATTTCGTGACACTTGTTTTTCTGTTGCGTCTGGGGTCAGCGCTGGACGACAGCACCATCTCATCCATCTTACCGCGCTGATGTTGTAGCAATAATAACCTGTCCGGGTTGTAAAGCAAGAACCCAATCCGCCTGCCTTCTAGGGTGACTCAGAGCTTAGACAGACCAGGGGAGGAGAGGAGGGAGCCATTGATATGCACTATACCGCATCCAGCCCACACTAAGAAAATGTTAACACGCTGGTAAGTCATCCATCCCTGTAGGGAGGTAGTGCGCGGCTTAAGTCCACTTTAGGGACCTTGGAGCGAACAGTCACTTAAGAGAGCAACACCTACAGAGCAGAAGTGTGTCCGAAAGCATGTGGGAGAAGTACAGTCTGCTGCTGGCGAGTGAGGGCACATGAGTTCATTAGGAGCCAGGAAAAAAAGATAGATTTTAAATATGTGATGTACGAATTCAGTTTACAGTGCACACTTTGAATATTTTTGAAAGACTGAAATGTGAACTGCTAAACTATTACAAGACTCCCAAGACTATTACAAGACTCTCTGGATTTCAGAACATTTGTAGAGGTCTAAACTGGTACAACAAGATTTTTTTGATAAATAGACCAGATATTTTTGCATACTTTCTTTGACATTCTCTTATCTAAACAACTGCAGCCTTTCCAATTTGATAACTGTGCTAAATCAAATGATGAAATTGTGAATTTAAGCGCGTTTGTAGAGGTCCAAACTACAGAATTCTCATTTTCTGCAACCATTCAAATATCAGTTTCGAATAGGTTGTGATTCATTTTGCGACGCTAGTTCATTCGCGCTTATTGGTTTATCAGAAGTGTTAAGAAGATCGCTATCCGTCAGAAGAGAACAACACTGTATAAAATGTATTTATAAGAGATTTTATAGACTGCCTAAATATCTCACATGTTTGTTGAACTTTGATAGGGAACTTTTAATACTTTTAAGATCTCATGATTGTCTACATCTAAAAACTGGCCACACTAGAACTGAAATGGGAAAAAAAGGTTATTTTGCTTCCCAAAAATGGAGTACATTTTCAAGAACAGCAAAACTGGATAGATTGGTACCACTAATGCACTTTAATAATCTGGTGATAAACATTTATAATCTCACCTGTACCTGTTTTTAATGTTTAAATGGGCTTATTTAGCTATTTGTTTTGTGTGTTTTAGTTTGTATTGTTCTGTATTTTAACAGGGCGCTCATGAAAAAGAGAGTCAAAGTGCTCTCATTGGGCTCTCCCTGTAGAAATAAAGATAAATGAAAACAGAATTTAGAACAGAAGTTAGTAAATATCCCAAATAGTCCTGCGCACAATCTTGATTGTTTTAAATGAGAGACCTTGGTAAATCATGCATCAGGGAGTAACTGAATATGATTGGATGCCAGTGAGAAATATATACTTGTAATAGCACAGGGACTAGACAGAGACTTGCTCTAATGTGTCCTTTGTCATGTTCCCAAACCAAGAAAAATCAGGGTTGCACCGACATGGTTATCATCAACTGGAAAATATGTCAAAATCCCATGTGAATATATTTGAGTTCCGTTAAACCTTGAAAGAAAGTGAGCTGATCAAAGTTCCAATGACTGTGAAGTTACACCTGGTTGGATGCATTGATTTATGGATCTATGAGGTGTGCGTCATCCCTCCTCCGTTTCCATGGTGATGGGGCTCCCAATGACAAACTGGGAGCATCTAGGACTACCCTGTTCTCCATCCGTCTCCCTGCTCCTCAGCCTTCACCTAATCTCATTTGTGTACTGCCAGAGCCGAAGGTTTCAGCAGAGCATAAATAATCATATTGCGTTAAGTAAACAGAATATCATTAGCACAGCCACTTTGTAAGGCCATATTTTAATTAGCTAATAGCATGGGCTGCTCGTATACAGGCTAGCATGAGTTGGCTATAATTAGCTAAGTGATTTTGGATTTGTTACATGCTCTCAAGGCATTGTCGCCAAGCAGAACTGTGAACATAAGCAATAATTCTATGAAAGAAATGAATAAGGGCGTGCTTGATTGGATTGCTGGAGAAAGCTTTTTATTAAACTCAGAAAAGAATTATGTCGTTCGTACAGCACAGACAAAGCTTATCATTTGGTCTATTTGGACATGTTTGTTATATTCTAGATATGTGATTTCTAAATATATATTTGACCCAACCTTCCTGATTCTTTCCCATGTATCTGAGCAAAATATGTCCTGCCCAGATATAGTACAGATATATTGTATAAGCAGCTCTCGAGGTCAAAATAAGTAAGCTGTGTGCCGTCTGCATCTAACATAAAGCATTTTGCTGTCCAATAATCAGAAAAAGCCCTTTAGCATGCTAGTTGTTGTTAGTATTATCGCTACGGCAAAGCTCTGCTCTGGTCTCTGAGAGTTGTGAAAAGAGCTTATACATAGCAGTGAATAATTAGGATGCTTGGAACACATAAGGTAAGACTTGGACCACTGCAAACCGTTGAAAATTAATTAGTTCTGTTTTTTTACATATTTAAGACAGTACAAATCAGGTTCAGCACCTTCAAAACTGAAAAGCAATGAAGGAAATGACAAATCCCACATCTTGTAATATAGGAGAAAAGCTTAGTTAGTTACAATCAAGTTTAGTGAAATAACGAACGTAAATTGTGTAATCAACACAAAATGAACTGACTCAACAGTGTCTCAGAAGGTAAAGTGTCTTGTAACCGGAAGGTGGTTGGTTCAAATCTGACCAGCGCGTACTTTTGCTGTGTCCTTGGGCAAGACACACACACTTGTTTGAGTGGTAGGTTGTTGTCAGAGGGCACGTCATTCCCAGCGAGTGTGAGGAGTGACTGAATACTATGGTTACATAAATACAATAGTTAAATAAGAAACGCGATCTGAATCCAAGTCATTATTACATTTACCGAAACGCACCTTTGTTTATTAAAACTAAACAGCATGATAGTAAATGGTCACATTTTTTAGGCACTCTTAGCACTTTACATCAAGGAACCACTCACCCATTCATACACCAATGTACACAGACACAGAGGGCGAGGTGGGTTAAGTGTCTTGCCCAAAGACACAACGGCAGCATTCACCTGTGGGAATCGCATTGCCAACCTGTAGGTTAGTGGATCTGAATGCTCAACCAATGATGTTTATGTCGGCTCAGTGGCCAAACACTCTACCAACTGAGCCACTGTCGCCCATTAAGCTACTGATTGAGGTTAAATGGACAAATATGGCTGACAGACAAGAAAGAATGACATTACTCTACTTTGATCTCGGTCTTGATAGAATAACCAAAAGTCCTTCTGGCCCACCTAAACAACACATCACTTTTGGTTTTGACCTTTCTGACTTCCATGTTTTGGGGGTACAAAGATGGCAGCCATTGGACAGATGGGGGTTATCGGGTGCTTCTCTCCGGAGGCACAGGTGGCAAATGGGCAGCCTAATGGACAGGTCAGGCACCCAAACAGGACCAGATGACTCATCCTGCATCCTCAGCCCGGCACATTTGAGTTATGACAAGCCCGGGGCGCGATGGCGGAGGAGGCGGCTGCAGGGGAAATCATTCATAGGGACAAATTGAGAACTACAATCTCCAAAGCTGTAAAAGTCTTCCCACGAGTGCGGCAAAACCAGAGGAGAGAGGGGGAACGCAATCAATTTAATGGAACGAGGGAAATGTAACAGAGGCGTGCGGAGGTCTGGGGTCAGAGAGGTGGTGTTAGCGAGAGGAGGGAGGGAAGACGCAAGCAAGTTGTAAAGTTGGTAACACTTGCTGTTACGTAATGTTTCATCACAGGATAGAATTAATCTGAGAAATCTGGTTTGGGAGAAACATTAGTTGATTATCTTCTGTTGACAGTTGTTTGCATGTCTTGTCAACAAAGAATATGACAATATGATTTTACCAAAGTAGAGATTATTGGAACATATACTAAATAATAAGGAAAACAAAAGGAACATGCTAACTTAATTCAAAGAGGTCATAATCAGTTTGTTGTTAGCATCACTGAATGCTTTAAATTAAATCACGGAATAACTTTTTTTAATTATACTCAACGCTGAAATGACTACTGGCCAACTACCATGATGCCATTGTGCTCTTGGGCATGGCATCCCACGTCTAAAGGATTGATTGCATCTGAATCCTAAATATACAGCTCTACATTTGCATTTTTTACTCTAGAAAAACACAACTGTCATTATCCATGTGCCGATACCTTTCCAGTGACATCCCTCTACGTCACGGTGTGTCTTACAGTTAAGAAACCGTAGCTGTAACTCGAGTTTTTTCACACTCTGCTCCTTGTGTGACAGAATTCAAACAGGAGGTGCCAGAATTATAATGCTAAGCTATGCCTGGTGCATTTACATATGTCCTTGGGTATGCAGCACTATGCCTGAGGTGAGAAGACATCACTGTGTACAAGTTCTATTCCTCCCCCTCCCTCTTTCCCATCACTGTGTACAAGTTCTATTCCTCCCCCTCCCCCTTTCCCTCCCTCTATCTGATTTAGATTTCCTCTGTTCTTGGCTCTACGTCTGTCCAGTGGCCGTGAAATGAACAAAACTACGACTCAACCAACCACAAAGTTCAAACATCCACAATTAGGCAGCGGATAAATATTTACGAAACATGAAATTAGACTCAGAACTTAATCTGTACAAATGTTAACTGTCTCGATTTGGGCAAAACAAATTAGCCTGGAGAGAGGAGCATAAACAATGGCTGTAGTATAATGACTACGAGCTCCCGGGTATGAAATGGTATTTTCAGCTCTGTGATGTTGTAAACATAACAGAAGCAAAACAAGCATAGAGAAATATAGGTGTGTAGTGCTGGGGACCTGTTTGGAAATGTTTAAAAAGATATAGTGCCCCTTTAAGGCTGTTTACGCTATATGTGAAAAGGACGGAGTTTTAAAAGCACTTTTGAGCAATTTGTGTGTGTGTGTGTGTATTTCATGAGTGCTCCATGGCCAGCTTGTTTTCTAAATCAGGACTGCAGCTTTTACAAAGACAAAAACTTGCACGATAGTGTAGGGCAGGTTTGTCCAAACTATGGGGCCAAATGCAGCCCTCAGACCAGTTTTTGTTGGCTCCTCCAGCTCAATTAGCCTAAATGACTAAAAATAATACTTTTTAATGCAAATTTTGAAACATGTTGTTATCATGACTTAAAACATATTGATACAGACCAGATACAGATAAATGCTCCAAGCTTTATTAAACCTGTGGTGGCTCAGTTAAACCTATGTCCAATGTAGCATTTTGAACAATCCACTTAACTGTCCTGTGGTCTGGCCCTTCGCTCAGTATGTGTTTAAATATAATTTTGGACACCGCCGGGGCGCTGGGAAAATAAGATCTGCCTTTTTCTGCTGTTTAATATTCAAACTGCATATTAACAATAGGTTTGCCAAGGGGTATAACTCAAAAGGGCACTAATCTGCAATAACTTACTTTAACAGCAAATATACAGTAGCTAATCCAAAAGCACACATTTTACCCTCCTTAAATCATCCTTTCTCTCTCTCCTCTACCGAGCCCGCCCTTTAACAAACACCATTCGTCAGTTGCTCCTATCTCCGTCAATACCAAATGGATTGCTATCGACCCATCCGATAAAATACAGCCAATGACAAAACGCATGCAGCTGACTAAATCCAACCGCCGCTACCAACTGGAACGCTAGCATGTTTGAAAGGGCATACAGATTAAGCTAACTAAATAAACCAAGCTACAAATTGAATCCCGAGGCGCATATGGTGATATTTCTTGTCAGAAATATGTTGTCTACATTATGTATAGCCAAACTGTAGCAGGCGTTATATGTCTATAATGACGAACTATGCACAGGATTAGCGCTTGTTAGCATGATTTATTTGCATATAAATCTTGTGTTTGTCGCCTGGCTTTTCTACAAGACTCTATGTACCAACAGCGGCTCCGTAATGCATAAAAACATTGTGTTGCGAAAAGGCACCGAGAGGTAATATGTGAAAAGTATTAAATCTGGTCGCCGAGAGGGAAGGAGACAGTTGCCACGGCGATGCAAGGTAGTAGAAAGATGCCGTCGACAGCTGTACCCGTGCTTGCCGAGGAGTTTACTGACAGCAATAAATTAGTTGCACACACGAGCTGGGAAAGCATAATTAGCCAGCCAAAGCACTCCACGGCGAAGGCAGGGGATCTACGCGGGCAGCCAAGCGTAGGGATGCACAATGAAACAAATATGAGAATACACTAGGGCTAAACAGATGCGGCGGAAAACAGGGCCCAAAATCCATATGGAAGCCTGGAGGAAAGCTCGGATCACACGAGGAGACGCACAAAGCTAGGTGGTTCTGTTACAGAGATAATTTGGCAGGAAAAGTTACGTAATACTTCCCCCAAATGACTAGCAGTTTGTAAAAGTTTTGCTCACTCAAGGACGCCAGCAGCCACAGCAACGCAAGAGGGCTCATTCTAAGTAGATTTGAAATTCCGCTTTGGAAGTTGTCGATTTACTGAAGTGCGGCCTGAAATTCAGCTTGATTTTTGGCTCTCCGTCGCATCCTCCGTCAGCTGCTGCCAAGGATTTATTCCGGTGTGATGTGGTGGCCATCTGGACTACTGAGGAACATTACTTTTGAATGCCCCTCTACAAAACTTATGTGTAGTTTATATGTTAAATGTATTGGTGGGTTTTTACCATAAGTTCAATTGTTACCAACAGGAGATTTTTATAATTTTTCACATACTTTTTTACACTTGTTCTATTTTACAATCATTTTTATATCACTGTATACATATATAGGAAGTACAAAAGTGGAGGTGCCTTGTCCAAAGACACAATGGACCTGCGCATGAAGAGAATGCAATTTAACCCCTAACTGTCTGGCTCCATGTAATGAACTTATATAAGATTACAGCAACTCGTAGTCTTTTAGCAAATGGTGACTCAGGTTTCATTCACAACAACTTAATTAAATTGGGACTAAACCAAGACAAGAACAGGAAAAAAACAAGACTACACCAGGATCAAACCAGGACATGTGTGAATACCACCTAAAACTTGCTTCTGCTAACATGCTAAAATGCACATAAGTTTTGTTTCATTAGCGAGAAACGTGCTAGCATAAATAAGACATGAAGCTAGTCTAAATAAATAGCGGTGTGGCAGACTGCGCAGAGGACTGGCAGATGTTGTTTGTGTGGGCGGCTGGGTGTCCTGGGGAGTGAGAGAGTACACATTTACACTTATTCTCTCCTCAACAGGACGTTTGAGGACACATCCAAACACAAAAGGATGCTCCCCATAGTGTCCTTGTGCACTCTAGATGTCACCTCCGCCTCTGCCAAGACACTAGCCCACAGAAAGCTGACACACAGCCAGCCCCGAGAGCCAAGACGCACATGCTGAGTTTACACTTCTTTAAGACAGGTTTAGGGTTCTTTAATATTTAGTTATGTTTCGCAAAGCTGTCAATATCCTTTTATAAATATTAATAGAATTCTGAATATTAACTACATTTTACAAAATATACAAGATAATATCTTCCTATTTGCGTCCTCAATTTTTCAACAGAGGTTATCACTACATACCAGACTCATGCTGATTTAGCAGATTTTTACTTCAGGTGCCCTTCCTTTGTTTTTGTCTGTCTTTTTTTTTGTTTGTTTCTTTTGTTTTTTTTGAAAAGTGTTTTGATCTGTATTTGATTTGTTTTACACATCAGTATGTGAACAGGTGGTATACGAACTGGGAAAGTTCCCACACTCTTCAGCCATGCACTACTGTTGTCCTTGCCTGGCAAATCCAGAATGATTTCTCTCTGTGTTTTTTATACAGACTGGTATCAGTCTGATCCTCACGTCCTCTGTTGCGTCTCAAGCCCAGTCAAACGTGATGGTGCAATCAAATTAGATTTTGTTCAGTGACACATGTGAAACGAAGGAGCTCATTGGTCACCTATGACTTACAAATAAAATCAAATTTATTTCACCTCAGATTAACAGAGGTTTGTGCATTGCTCCTTGATTCTGCAGAAATCCACAATGTTTTTCTGTCCACTGTGATATTTTTCCCATACGGCCGACCATGCGTGTCCCCGATTGGCTAATCCACCTGTCAATCACACTCATTTGAAAACGGGGAGATTCACCGGTGATCAGACTCACATGTTCGTAAAGTGTTGGAGAAGTTTGTACACTACAAATATTTAATACAGGCTATTATATACACGCACAAGCTATTATATACACACACATTTGTGACAAACATTAATATAATAAAAGCTTTGCCTTTCATCTGTCATAAACAAAATTGTAATAGTTTTCAATTAAAAATGCAATTAATATTATCTTGAAAACAAATGATGAAACTATATTGAATTTCTTTGTGCCCTGCTTTGAAAACACTCAGCTCATATTGTGAAAGTAAAAAGAATAGCCCATTGTGACTCTAGCAGGGAGACACTAAGCCTACCGGATTTGCTCCCATTAGAGTAGTATGGAGACAGATGTGGCGCATTTGCAGATGATGGGGTCACGGCTGAAGTGTGGCAGGCTGGTGAGGCAGAGGGATGACCAGAGGGGCCGGGGAACAGCTGCTCCCGTGGGTGCCAACCGAGATCTCATTAAGAAAGATGGCGGATGCTGACCTATTTGCGCACTGCAAATAATCTACACACAAAGAGAGAGGGCGAGGTTGAAGAGGTCATAATCTCACTGTTTGGGAAAATGTTATGTCATTATATAAATGTTAGTGCTTGGATTATTGGAGGAATTCATAGTGGGATTAGCATTGGGAATTATATATATTTCCAACAATTACAACTAAGTATGGAATGAAAAACAATACTAAGTGTCCATGAACTGTGAAATATTGTAAACAAAACCTTGTCAGCTGCAACCAAAAAACAGAATGGTGATGGATTTCTGAAGATTCTAGGATGTTCAACTCTACAGATTGGCCAAAATGATTCTGTGGAATTGTTAGATAATGTTCAAATTGGCCCAGCATTTGTTCACAGTTTGCTTTCAGGATTATGGGGCTACCTTAGAAAAAACAGAAATAATTGTGTGATTTGGGCGATTTGACCACTTTAGCACAGTTGAACAAAATAGAACCCATTTGGTCAAAATTGCCGTTACGGGAGCAAGACAGCTGCCTCAGCATCAGACTTTGCAATCATCAGAGACATTTAACCAATAGAACAATTGTTGCTGCTACAACAGACCAAAGTTTTAAGCATTTTAAACATACAGTCTATGTAAATATGGAATAGACATTTAAACTTTATGTTTACAACTTGAATTTGAACTTGATTCCAACCAACATCATAGTCAGAAGCCAATGACACATCTTAAATCCCAGAGTTTCAATAAAATACAAAAGTTCAATCAGTTTTGGTTTACCTTAACCTAGTGCTTCTCAAAATTATATCGGAATAATAAATAAAAATGGCATTTTTCACTATGTCACGTCAGTGTCATAAAATAGGCTTCCACACACTGACTGTCTTTCATTGGTTTGTGCATGAAGCCATGAACGGGCACATTTTCTCAATGTTAATATACAAGCCTCACTAAGTGCTCCTCTCTGTTCCATTTGTTTCTCCTGTACTCCATCTTTCTCTCCTCTGCCTTTTTTTCCTTTCTCCTTCTCTCCTGTGTGATGGTCAGATCAGTCACCTGTCTGCACAGTGAGAACTGGCACTTTATGAGAAAAATACTGCGGTGAATGAGGTCTTTCCAGGAGCAGACGCACTCGCGTTACTTCAAGAGTCACTAAGGATCACTTTTACCACTGCGGGTCCACGTCACAAACAGACTGCTGTTTGTGTGGAGCAGACTCGTATCGTACGCAATATAAATGCACACGCGACATATTACTCAGATGCGGTTTGCTTTATACCTCCAAATGAGCGGCCAGTTAGCAGAGTAGGTTTTACAACTTCAGACTCGGAAAGGGAGGGGGGAGGCGAGGAAGACGAGCGCGGAGGGAGACAAGCACAGAGGGGAACAGAAAAACAGAGGGACAGAGGTG
>KN485671.1:132324-148073 GCA_000787095.1 Periophthalmodon schlosseri
ACGACGTGGGGGATATCTGCTAATTTGGTTCCATTCTTGCTACAGCTAAATGCTATGCTAAAGACGTAGCAATAGCAGCAGAAGACAAGAATACTTTATGGTGCCATGGTTAGATTAATAGTAGTTAACAGTAGTCTCGGAATTTGGGAAGACAGAAAGTTAACGTGAACTTTTAGAAGCTGTGAAATCATTAGGGCAAAAAACAACCTTCCTTGATTTTAATTGTTTTGCCAGTTGATTTTAATATGAGAAAACATTTTACACTGGAGGTTTAAGGGTTTTTTTCAAGGGTTACAGTGTGAAAAGTTTGGGAAGCCTTGAACTGGAGAAATTCTGGACCTCCACAAAGGCAAAACTCATCCAAGGGCACAGCTTCAGAGACTCAAAATATATTAGCTGACAAAATAAACACTACATCTAGATCGATATAATTACTTTAAGTTTGTAGATTTTTCGCCGTGTAGACTATTTGAGCAAAATTTGTCTTGCCACAGTACAGATATATTGTATAAGCAACATCAACTGCATCTAATTAGTGTTTTACTGTCTGATAAGCAGGAAGGAAGTGCATGGTTAGCATGCTAGTTGTTGTGAAAAATGCTTATGAACTCATCGCGGAGAATAATCAGGATGCTCGAAATGCATACGGTAAGTGAGCGCAAACCGTTTAAAATGAACCAGGATGTCGAAATGCATACGGTAAGTGAGCGCAAACCGTTTAAAATGAACTAGTTCTGTTTTTCATCAGGTGCAATGCCAACACTTGTAACTTCAAATTGTGAATGAAAAGACTCATTTTGGTTTTCTTATTGGTCAAAACAAGCTAACCCCTGCATCCATCTATCGCATCTCTATCAGATTATTCATTAAAACATGAACTTTGAACGCTATGTCATTCCAAAGCACTTGAAACATCTGTCCAGCGCTCAGTCCACGCCCAGCCTTACCCCATTCTCCCCGAACATCTGCTGATCACAGTCCGACTCCCCCAAAGTCAAAGGAGACACAGCCGCCACCGCACAGTTGCCATGGTAACCAGCCAGGTTGCGTGTACAAGGAAACACATCACAGTTTAGATCTGAAGGGTAGGAGAGAGAGAGAGAGTCGCACAGCTCGCTCGCCCACTCGCATGCTTCCATAGACTTAGCTCAGAATGCATGTATTCCACCCACCCGAGGAGAGCTGTTTACCTGAAAGCAGTTTGGTTAGAGGAGTCTATCATTACAATGTAGCATGTAGGCAAACATACCTGCTGGGCACAATTATCAGGCCTGAACAAGTAGCACACATCGCAGTAGGATGCACGCGGTCTTACCTGGCAACCTGCAGACCGACGGTCATTTTTATTTGATATCGCCGCATAAGCTGCTACAATGGATTTATGAACTGCAGCATTATGTTCAGTATGTACAGATATGTTCAATGTCATCAGAACTAGCAGCTAAAGGCTTACGTGTATAACAAGTAAAAGTATGTTGGTAAGTCGTTTCCACAAAAGATATTAAAATGTGTTGTTCAAATACAATAGAGTTGTCAAACATTTTCTAAAATACTACAACTGTTACTACTGCTTGGTAGGTGAAATGCACTGCTGTGCCAAGGACACTGCCAGCTCAGTCTTTGTTATCTGGCCTTTGTCATCAGATATTATAATACTCCCTACAACACAACTATAACTACTGCTGCTGCCATCACCCACTACTATTACAACAACTAATACTAATACTAATACTACTACTTCCAATAAACTTTACATAAATATTCATATTAAGCAAAAAGAACGATACATTGACCGCATGCATAAGTCTCTTCCAATACGATTTAAACAGATTGAAATTATTGACCAAAATTTTGAAATATCTATCAAATATATGTAAAAATTCGAATGCATGTAGCAAGAATTAAACTCAACCTCCCCATTTCTCCTTCCAAAACAGTATCTTTAGCTGTTTAGGCCTCCCTGGGTGTGCATACTGAGGCAGATCTGTGGAGCTGTGTGGATGAAAGTACTAGGCCTGTGTCCGTGCCAAAGGATCCGAGTGAGTGGGAGAGCCATGAAACACAAAGTCATTTAATAAACTGACAGCTCCCTTCAGGAATCCTCCTCTCCTCCGCCACTGTGAAAGAACCGGACCTGTCTCCACGCTTAGCTGCTCACACCAACCAACTGCCATCTTCAGACTACAAGGAGGGATTTGGATGACTCTGCTGTCTTTCTATGATTTTGGTTTTCTGTTCGATGCATTGAAGCGTAATATCAGCGAATTTTTACTATCTTAACCTCTCAACCAAATCACATCTCATTTTCCCCCTTCCCTCATCCTTCATCCGTCTATTTCCACAATCCATGGGTCTAAGAGTGACGAAAATCTAGCACCGTTGTCATAGCAATTAACAATTCCAAATAAAATATATTTTTGGAATGAACAAAAGTCATACAATATCAACTATAAGCAGGGATCTGAAACATATGAATACTCTTCTGCCCCATCTCCAGCTCAGCAGCAGAAGTATCAGCCACCTCAGCCTCTCCATCTCCTCCTCTTCTTCACCACAAGTATATATTTGAAAAGTAGATATTTTCTCAAAGTTCTCCCTCCACATTCCCACTCTATCTGCCAGAGAAGACAAGAGAACCTTCATTTGTTCCACAATGGCAAACCTCCATAAAAAGACATAAAAATAGAAACAAATAAAAATGACAAATGCACCATGTTTATCCTTTCAACATTTCTCTTTGTATCTTTTAACGTGTACTAAATAACTTTACTTTTTCATGTTAGTTCTTTGCCTGGAATGTCCCACAGCATGGCATTAAAGTTATCTACCTTGCATTTATTCAATTACAGGCATACAATTGCAAAAATATACATTGAAAAACATAGATTCGGACAGAGCACAACGTTGCCTCATCACAGATCTGACTTGTAACTTGGCCTGCTGGCATCACCTGTGTGCAAATACTGTAATGATCTGATATTTTGTGTTTAGTTCAGAGTTGACACCTTTTGTTGTCCTTGTAAGTGTTTATGTGTTGTTGTTAATGTAACTGCTTTTGTATGTGACACTTGGTTGCTATGCCGACAAGCTGATGTGAAGGAAGTCTTCTGTTGTTTTGCTCTTGTTTTGGCGTGGGTTACGGCCTACAGTAGCACTTGTGTTCAGAAAATAAACAACCAGAAAAAATTTGGTGTGTTTCCTTAAACCAGAACGCAACTAAATCACATCTCCGTGGATACAAGCAGACCTCCACCAGAAATGTTACATAGTTCACCTTTAAGCCTTTCCTGTTTGTGTCATAGTAAGTTGAGTTGAGAGTTGAGTTCAAATGAAGGAGCTAAAGATGGATTTGGACTTGGCCAGAGCAGTGACAAAGTGATGAGAGCTCTCAGTCACTCAAGGACAGACGCTGCTTATTAATTTATGACAAGAGTCAGACAGGAAGTCCAAAGAGAGGGATCAGTTTGAGGTCAGCGAGAAGGGAGACGGCAAAGTCAGGTAAACATTCAGGCAATTATCTAAAACGGTCTTTCATCAGCACAAACATAGTGAGCAAAAACAAGTTATATAACCAAAACAAGTGGTTCAACATTAGTCTTGTACCGGACTTTGACTGTCTTGAAAATGAAAAAAACAGAACTAGTTCATTTTAAACTGATTGCAGTGGTTCAAATTTATGCCTCAATTCCCTGCATCAGGTTTAAAAAAGCAAGGCTAGGCAAGTTTATTTCTATAGCACATTTCGTACACAAAGTATTTTATAGTGCTTCACAGACTAAGAAATACATTAAAATCACAATACAAACAAATCAAAACATAAATAATCATTGCAAAATTAACATTAAAAGAGAAGAGTGCAGAATATAAACCTCTCAGTCATGCACAGCTGAACAGAACCGTTTTGAGCCTCGATTTAAACATTGTCACACTAGAGGCCTGTCTCACATCTTCAGGAAGTCTGTTCCAGGTTTTGCATAAAACTGAAACACTGATTCTCCATGTTTAGTCCTGACTCTGGGCACCAGCAGGAGGCCGGCCCTTGAAGTCCTCAGAGTGTGAGATGGTTCATATGGCATGGCAGAGCTGTTTTAAAGTCTATTCTCTGAGCCACAGGACAGTGCAGAGCAGGGAGCATGGATTTATGTGCTTGTACTTCCCGGTTCTAGTCAGGACTCGGGCAGCAGTGTTCTGGATGTACTGCAGCTGTCTGAACGCTTGTACTTCCGGTTCTAGTCAGGACTCGGGCAGCAGTGTTCTGGATGTACTGCAGCTGTCTGAACGCTCGTTTGGAGAGTCTCTCCAAGCCTGGTTTAGAAAGTATACCTTTTTACAATGCTTTTTTAGACAGTAAAAAGCTGCAGATTTTATAGATTTGATGTGGCTCTTAAAGTTCAAGTCTGAGTCCATTATTACCCCTAGATTTCCAACCTGGTTTGAAGGTTTTCGAGAAAGAGACTGGAGGTGACTGCTGACAGTTTCTCTATGTTCCTACGGGCCAAAGATGATGACTTTGTTCTTGTCTGGGTTTAGCTGGAGAAAGTTGTTTTGCCTCCACACACTGATCTGTTGGATGCAGTGGCAGAGTGAATCCACTGGTCCATATTCACCTGCTGCCAGTGAGACATAGATCTGAGTGTCATCTGCATAGTTGTGGTAGGACACATTATTGCTGCGTATTAACAACTTTCACAACTTCAGAGCGGATACGATAATGCTAACAACAACAATGAAAAGTGCTCTATAATTAGAAGCACACAGCAGTCGCATTTTGACCTTAAGAGCTACTTTTACAATGTATCTGTACTGGGGAAAGACAAATTTTACTTTATACATAAGAAAATAGGTACATGTATGTGGTATGCAAGCCTTTCTCAGCCCCTACTTTCCCATCTTTGAGCACCTATGGAGGCCTAACAAGGACATGTATTAAACTCTGGACAAACCGAATTTAAAGAGCCTCATAAAAACATTCTATCAAGATTGCACATTGAGAAGTTCGTAAATTGTCTATTCCAGGCTACAGTAACAGAAATTGAGAATTGGCAACATTTTGAATTTGTGAAGAATAGACTTAGCAAACACAGCCCAGCAATAACAAAACAGTTTGTTATTTAGCAGTAAACTGATTGAGTTTGTCTAATGAAAATGCACTTTTCATTTTGGTAATATACTTAACCAGAACAGCGCATTTGCTAATAGCTGCTGGGGAGACCGGAAACTCCATACAGGATTTACTACATCGAAAGCCCCAGCTAATTACATTGTTCAATCCATTTCCTGGTTAGCCATTGGTAAACTGCTCATAATCGCGTTAGGATGTTATAGAGCAAGGCTGAGAGGAGTTCTACGGCTACTCTGAAGGGCAAAATTCTAACAGTAAATTCAACCCTCACTTTGAAAACATCTGAACCTGTGGACGCTTGCTAACAGCTAACATAGGGTGACCAGATTTTTAAAATTCAAAACTGGGACACACTCGGGTTGGGATGGTTGGTATGAATAAAATTGTGAAAAGAGGGCAGAACATTTCCATTCTCAACTCACTCGTGGGTCAGTTTATAATCTCAGGGAAATACATTCAGGTGTATTTTTTTGCCTTATGGTCATTTTCAAGCATGTTTTTTCTGTATTTTAGCTAAATAAATGACAATATATTCCCCCTTTACTGCTGGCGGGGATCAAATTGGCCAAAAATAGGGATATCTGGATCATTTCTTGAATAAAACAAGGACAAATCACTGGTTTTGGATTAATCTGCTGGGACATGGGACACAGGGCTCAAAACTGGGACTGTCCCGGGTAAAAAGGGACGTCTGCTCACCCTAAGCTAACAAGGAAGTGATCCAGGAGAAAGATGATCATAAAAGATGATCATAAAACTTTTGAATGGTCCAAAGTTTTCAAAATGGCGGCTATAACAGGAAAAGGTAATAGGACTGAAAGCAATTGATATTTCAGACAATGATTCAAAAACAGGAGCAGC
This sequence comes from Periophthalmodon schlosseri, assembly GCA_000787095.1. NCBI lineage: Eukaryota > Metazoa > Chordata > Actinopteri > Gobiiformes > Gobiidae > Periophthalmodon > Periophthalmodon schlosseri. The sequence continues at coordinate 138,308 of KN485671.1, forward strand.
GTTAGTTCAGTGTGGGAATGTTAACCCACTAACAGAAAGGTTGGTGGTTTGATTCCAGCTACCAACATTGCATATTGCTGTTGAGTCTTTGGGGAAACCACTTCAGAGACTTTGCCTCTTTGAATGTGTTAGTGTTAGAGGTGGTTGGGCACAAAATGTCAGCTACTATTCCACCCAAGAAGTGTAGCTGAAGAGTAAATAATGCACCAACTGTAAAACAATCAATCAATTAAATATATCTCATTGTATGTACGCTACTGACGGCTAACATAGGGTGACCAGATTTTCAAAGTTAAAAAATGGGACACACCCGGGTTGGGATGGTAAAAAAAATAATGAAACGAGCGCGTACCATTGTCCATTCTCGACACAATTGTGGGTCAGTACTTGCCTGAGACTCAGAATACACATGTCTTCTTCTGAAGATGTGAGTCTGGTCACCAGTGAAACTCCCCGTTTTCAAATGAGCGTGATTGACAGTTAGATTAACCAATTAGATCGGAAAAAATAAAGGAAAAAAATATCACATGGGGCTGAAAAACATTGGGGATTTCTGCAGAATCAATGAGCAAAACACTAGTCTAAGTCTATTAATCTGAGGTGAGATAAATTTGATTGTATTTGTACACCATAGGTGACCAACGAGCTCCTTCGTTTCACATGTGTCACTGAAAAAAAACAAAACTGATTGCACGATCGTTTTGGCCGGGTTTAAGAAGCAACAGAGCACGTAGGGACCAGACTGACATCAATCTGTATAAAAAATACAGAGATATCATTTTGGATTTGCCAGGCAAGGTCAGTACATAATCTGAGGGACTTCTGTCGCTGCATTTTTTATGCCTTATGCTCATTTTCAAGCACGGTTTTCTGTATTTTAGCTTTAACAAATGAAAATATATGACCCTTTTTACTGTTGAGGGGAATCAAATTGGTCAAAAATAATGACACTTGGGACATTTCTTGTATAAAACTGGGACAAATCACTGGTTTTGGATAAATATTGGGACAAAGGAAAAGGGCTCAAAACGGGGACTGAACTGGGTAAATAGGGACATCTGGTCACCCTAAGCTAACAACACATCAGTGACAACATAAAACTAATGTCAATTTAGCATCATAGGCAAAGCTGGCGGCAGACCCAGAGAAGAGTAAGTTAGAGCGCTCCTCACATTCAGGATTCCAGCACAGAGACGGCAGTGCCATTCAGGACCCCGGCACAGACAGGGCAGTGCCAGCCAAACAGCTATCTGATATTTTAAGTGAGGGCTCAACATCCGTCAGGCCTGGCAGATCAAATTTATTGTCCCGCACTATGACTCCACCGGGACCCAGGCGAAACAGCTCAATAAATGGCATGTACATGATGGAAGAGTATTCATGTTACGTAGGTTTAGTATTTTCTGGTGCGCTAAAATTCAGGGCTGTTTTTAAGATTAGTAAACTTAAATGCTTCTTTTGCATATTGGAGCATCATTTGTGCACACTAATTCACATATGCATCTCTCAAATTGGCAATTAGGCTACTGTAAACATTCAGTAATTACATGAACAGTAATTACATGAACTGCACTAATTTCCAAACAAAAACATTTTAGCAAATATAGCTCTAGGGTATTTTAGTATCAAACTCTCACCAACATATTTTTAACATCTGGTAAATTTGCTTTTTAAATGTCTAATACACCTTCAAGGCACTCAAAACATCAAGGAACCACTCACCAATTCACACACACATTCATACACCAGTGAACACAGACACTGGGGGCGAGGTGGATTAAGCGTCTTGCCCAAGGACACAACAACAGTATTCATCTGTGGGAGCTGGAATGGATCTGACCACTTTACTAATGATGTTTTTATGTCTTAACCTTCGGATAATAGGACGAACACTCTGCCAACTGAGCCACTATTGCTAATTAAGAATGAATGACCTAATTATAGTTTATGTATGGCAAACAAATCTGGTAAAAGTGACATCACAAGGTGGGAGAGCATTTTCACTCAAGAGAAGCTGACTGCCTAAACATGCAGGATTTCTCGCAATGTAAAGAATGTTTTTGATGAGTAAACAACATTATACCACAACTAAAACTAAAAAAAAATACATTTAGCATAAAATTGGATACTTTGCATTTGTATTTCTATATAGTGAGCACTTGCTAAAAAAAATTGTAGTTAAAATGTACCAGAAAAATACAGAAACTGAAACCTTAAAGAGGAGATATTATGCAAAATTGACTTTCTACCATGTTATAAAGCAGTTCCCACATCAAAAACATGTCTGAAGAGGCTTTAGATGTCATCCCTGCATGTTTCAGTAATTTAGTGATCTCTCCTGGGCACTATTCAAACCCTTTTTACGGCTAGCTGTAAGAAATATTTTGTTTTTGGCAAATATAGCATTTTCAAAACAATAAAAGATAACATGGTGATATAAATATGTTACGTGTTAGCAGTTAATACCCCATAGAAGTAAAAAAAACCTCTTTAATAAATTTTGTCCTTTTTGCTACCCATACTGAAGAAAACACTTGGCTATACTTCAGCTACAGCCTCCTAATGCCAACTTGGGCGAGACCACCAAACCGTTCCCCACTTAAATCATTGCCTCCACTACTACTCATCACTCGGTACAACAATGATCGATTTAAATGCGTTCCTTCGTGTACACTTACCAGTACTCTGCCCGTTAGCGTCTGAGCCGAAATCATGACGCCCGCCCAGTCTTTCACCGAGGTCATCCAGCCCACCTCGCTAGCGGGGGCCTCCTCCTTCTCGTCGGGGTTCTTGGGTGCCGTGGCTGCCTGCACGTTGGCCGGGTTGTTCACCTTCTGCGCCTCCTGCAAGACAAAAAAGAGGGGGTAAGAGACTTTTTTCTGCTTTTCTGCTTCCGGTTTATAGGCGCCATTTTGAGAAGCAACCCATCACCCTAACATCTTTACTGTTTTTGAAAGAAATACCCAAACTTCAAATCCAAAAATGTTGAAGTTTAGCATTATTTGTTAGGGATTAAGTTAAAAAAGGCTTGCCATATTAATCTGCTTTACTTTCAGATGACAACAATAGGGCTGCACGATTAATCTCAATTGAATAGATCCATTATCAAATCGCAAAGGCTGCAGTTTTTGAAGTACCAGTATTTCCTCCACAAACAACAAAATATATTGTCTTACTCTGCATAAAAACTGCTAACCCTGTAGTTTACATCCGTACAAGCATGTTCCAAAATTTTATTCTTGTATTAGTTTGTCAGTTCATATTTCAGTCTTTCTGTCAATTCTTCTGGACATGTGATTTTTGAACTATAATTAAAACATAATTTGCATATTTTTTTACATATGTTTCCCAACTCAGTCAGCCCTTGACAACCATCACACCTTTGTGTTTGAACAGTGGCAGTTTTTGTTTCATGCAGACAGGCCCAGTAGTTACAGAGATATTAACGATAAACCAGGTCAAACATCTGCATTTTGACAGTTATAAAACAAATTCTACCACATCATTCTGAACTGGCTCCCGGCTCAGTTTAGAAATATGGTGTTTGAATGTGATAGTGGCATATGGAGCCAAAACAAAGGAAGGAAAGGCTGTAGGGGAGAGGATAGAAGGTATAATTAAACTGAATTTAGTGGTGGAACACAGACACAATGCTGGCTGTAGGCAGGTCTGGGGCTCATTAGGTGAATTACAGTGGGTGAGCGTCAATTAATTTGCAGACGTCTTTCACCATAGAGTTAGCTGTAAAATAAGCCATTTGTTCCAGTGCTTGTTATAATGGCAGCAGGGGGAGAGGGGCAAAAAGGTGAAGATTATGAAACTGTGCCTTATGTGAATTTGAAATGTACTGTTTGTGAAAATGAATTAATTGTAAGGGTCATTTGTATTAATTTATTATACAACAAAAAATAACACATAGAAACACATTTATAAAGCACTTTTCTGAGTCCATTGGAACCTTAGACTGTATAAAGAAGTGGACTAAGTGAGTGTGACATCACCTAGTGCTCGGCTAGCAGTTATAAGGGCCAATTTGGAGCCGAGTTCCATATTTGGACTTCCGACCACAAGTATCATTGCAACTAAAGAGCCACAAAGGCACCTGATCTGTCTGTTATTAATGTTTATATCTTGATTTAGGGACAAAATAGCAAAATAAATACCTCAGGATCATGTAGAGTTAATACGGGTTAATACGAACATTTTAACACCAAAGTGACGAGCCTGACAGCAGCAGTCACGAAGAGAGGGGTGATGTTTTTTGAATAGAAAGTGAATTGGAGCCAGATTCGATGGAGCCTGTGTCCATTTATATACACAGTCTATGATTCGAACACAGGAGCCAGATCGATGGAGCCTGTGTCCATTTATATACACAGTCTATGATTCGAACACAAGTCAGAAACTAAAGTCAGTTTACATCAAGGAAACCCATTCAGACACACTGTGATACACTTTTGTATGCAGACACTACAGGAAAGGTAGGGAAATGAAGTGTCTTGCCCAAGAACACAAAAACGACACCAACTACAGGTAGTAAAAGAGCGCTTAGAAATACATGTTTTTATCATATCTGCCCAAAAATGAGCTATTCTTATTCCTGACTATCCTTTCTACTCTGTCAAGATTTTTGTAGAGTTTGGTGCATTTAAAGCCACAGTACGTAACCTTGTAGTATGTAATAACAGCATCTTTTTTCATTTTGGTTGGGTTGCACTGAAAAACATGAATCCTTACTGTAAGTGGGCTTATTTTAACTTACATACTGTACCTTTAATTAGCAATAAAAGTTTCCAATTTTAGAGAAAGTAGTCCTTATAGTGTTGTATTATTGCTATGTTGCGGTGTGGTACAGTAGGCTGCATACATTTCCTTTAATATTTTTTAGTTTTTGTCAAAAAATGTCCCCATTTTACTCTCTTTCCTTTCACCATCCAAAAATATGAGCATGTCGTTAATATGAGTATGGATATTTTTAGTATGCAATCATTATTATTACCCACATTTTCTGACACTGTTGCGCTTGCATAACACATTACATGATAATCAAACACATAAATTAGCCCATTTGCTCACCCTGTCCACATGTAGCCTCATTGCATAAGCTGTGATTGCTCTCATCACGCTACACCGGCCCCATCTGTTCCTCCTGAATTAGTGCCTTATTGTATAGCCACATGTACGGAGGTCTGCCCGTGCCTTTCTACCCATATGGGACTTCACGTCAACCAATCCTGGGGGCAGAGAGGACGCTAGTACAGTATAGTGAGTGATTGAGCGAGTAATAGCCACGTAGCTTCACCGATTCATGCATTCATGGCTATGCAGCTGTTTCGATATATATGGCGCTATTGGGTCGACAGTAAAATGTTATGAGGAAAAAAAGTCCATGTTTTATGTTGGAGATTATAAAGGATTTGCAGAGGATGGGAAAATTGCAAAGACATGCAGAATGATGCAGTGTATAGAGTTATGGCACGGGTCCAGAGAGAATCCCTACGAATGCAATAAGTTTTAACCCTTTCTACATATATGTTATTATTGGTCCTGCGTGGTCAGCTTAAAGTTGGTTGTAGTTGGTTTTTTAGACCAATATTATATTCAAATTGCAAGGTAACTGCAAAATAGTGAAATGGGGAATTACAATGACATTTTAACTCAGTAAAGTAAAGATCTTTGTCCTATTTATGTGATTGCAGATTGGTCGATTGTTGAGACAGACCGAGAAATTTGTTGACTGATATATCGATCCAATATTTGCACATTTAAGTGTATCTGCTATAGGCCTTAAATCTCCCACTCTCCCACTATAAATTATACATTTATAATCTGAAACTGACCCTTGTACTGAAGCACACCATGAGGACAGAGTTTTAAGTCATTTCAAATTATATATTTTTAGGCGAAAATTACCTGCCCTACATGTCAGCCCAAAAATATGGACAGAGCTTATCGGCTATAGGCTACTCTGGATTCTAACATAATGGTATTGCAGCGACCAAAAATCGGCCAATCTAACAACACACAGCCTTTTATAGTTTATTTTTGTACACTCTAAGCCTCAGATTTCCCACGGTAAAAACCAGTCTATTCTCCAAATCAATGAGTGAGTCAGAACGTCTGTCTTTTCTCTGCTAAACTCAATCAAATTTTACAAGCAAAACTCCAAATTGAATTTAAGTTTCCTGACAATGGCAATGAATTAGATCTTAAAGCCTCATCAGATCACAATCTGCTCCTATCTGTCATCTGAATACTATAAAAAGCAGGAGATGGGATATACTGTAGCTGTTGTTTATTTCAGTTCCCCTGTTGAATTATCACTTAAAACTGTATTGTAAGCTGTGTAAACGTTATGTGCCAGACTGAACAATGAATGAAAAAAATATACATATTGAAAAACATATAACCCATACATCTGTGCATGTTATGATTGATTTGGTACATTTGGTGAACTTGCTGGAACGAACAGCAAATAAACCTTAACAGAGAAATTGCATTCTCGTGTTGTGCCAATACTCCCTGCAACAGAAGCAAAGCCAGACTGGACTGGACTGGACTAGACTGGAATGTCTCGTCTTCTAACCCTCGGGCCACTTTAATTTATTCTACAACAAAACTGTATCTCTCAACACCAAATTCTCCATAGATACTTATGAGATTATATTGCTAATGGCAGCGATCCCCCTGTAAACCGCTAGCTAAACAGTCCAATGCATGTCTGACTAAAAGTGTTGCCTTTATGACCAAGACCCCGCCTCCACCACCCTGATCTCCCCACACTAACCCCTTTTAGCTTCCCCCTTCCCCACACCGCGCCCGGGCACAGCTCTGCCATCACATGCAACAAATACTGGGCAAAGTGTGCACACTGCCATGGCTGATGGTTCACGCTGATTGGCCAGAGCGCGGACAACAGCACCCCAGGCATGTGGAGCGGGTGCGGGGTATGTGCAAGTCCAGTCAGGGCCCCTCCAACCTCCAGGAACCCACACATAAAACAGGGACAGAAATGTAGGTTAGCTGTGAGGGAATGGCATGCATGGGCTTGTGCAGTGAAGGGTTCAATTGCAACTTGGTGCTCTAGTTTTACGATTAAGTGTTGGTAATAGTTATATTATGTTGCAATATTAAAAGTCAAAGTTAACCTTAAACTTTTAAAATGGATATCAGTTTTTAACATTCTGCAGCGAAAGGTCGGTGATATTAAATGCATTTTAAAAATCTGTAAATGACCCCAATGACAATTTTAAGGCTCTATTACAACAATGTATTATTTTTTTATTATATATTATTATTTTAGTATTTTTTTGTGTGTGTGTGTGTATATATATATATACTTTTTTTTTTTTTTTTTTTTTTAATTTTCAAAATTTTCTAAATTTGCATTAAAAAAACATCTTTTGCTGTTTAGATCCAGCAAATAAGATTTTTTTTAATTTTTTTATTTTTTAGTATTGTGATAAGATTTGCAATTTGTTTTCAAATATCAGACTGAAGTTTACAGCGCCAACTTGAAGCATGTCCAGGAACATAAGTATTTGAAGGAGACTGCAATATGAATAGCTAAACTAAGACAAGAAAGCATTTCAGAACATGTTTACTGAGGTATAGATAACATGATGACGTGTTATGGTACCACATTAAGACGCCACAGAGTTCTCAGCAGAGGAGATTACATAAAGAAAAGTAGGATTTGTCATTTGCCAATTGTGGCCATTACAATAACCATTTTGAGTCTGAATTATCTTTTAATCCTTAAAGGTTCTGTATTCAGCAAAACTGACTCTTGCCAGTTTTAAGCCATGTTATAATGTTGTTACCTCATCAAAAACATACCTGGAGTTGTGTTTTGTTTCTTTCACACATGTTTGAGTAACTTTATTATTAGTCTGTCTACATCTCCAAAGCTCAAAATGCTCTGTTCCACCTTGTGATGTCATTAAGCGGTAGTTCTCAAGTTAACAGCTCCTTTTACCTTTAGTTCAGTAGAGATTGGCAATTCCAGGGCTGAAATTATCCAAATGATTTAAGTGAAGGTGTATGGAGTTTAAAAACACTTCCTGTATTATCTCAAGAAAGTTTGTGTGTTAAACATTTGTGAATGAAACAAACACAACTGCAGGTCTGTTTGTGATGAGGAAACATTAGAACACAGATCAGAAAATGGCGTAATATGGGCCCTTTAATATTCCTATGGCAAATATCTTACTGTGAAATAAATACCATGAAAACATTATCCCAGGAGATATATTTCCGCGTCTCTCAGAGCGACATGCCTGAGCTATCCTGTATCTTTCAACACAGTCTTCTACGTTTAAGTGTCATAAATGGTGCAGATACTATTTCAGAGCACACTTTTGTGCTAGTGTCGTCATGTTAAGTGCTTCTTGGGAATGATTGCTGTCAGACCTGCAATAAAACCAGACATCTGTATGCTAGCCTACAGTCTATAAGATTTATGAAAGGATATTTAGTTAGGAATTTGTTTAGTTTGGACATTTTTAGGGCAGAGTCTTTGTAAGTTGAGTTAGTGTGAGTGTAGAGCGATCTTCAAAAACTGATATTATCATGGTGCAAAACAAGACCAAGTTTGTTTACAGTATTTAAAGGTGCACTATGTAAGTTTTACGGTGGAATGTTCCGCACCTACTTGTCTCCATGGAGATGTTATTGATTTGTTTGGCATGTTCCACAGTATGCCGTTAAATGTATATCTCCATGAAGGCGACCTCGCTCATAGTAAGAGTAAGATGTCTTTTCAAGGTATATTTTTAGCAGTAAAAGCTATAATGAATGTTCTGCAGTATGATGGACATTCATTGTTGCAATTTCAATTTCTGTTTAAACTATTTAAAGCAGCACTGGCTTAAAAGTCCCATTATACGCAAAATTGACTCTTGTGTGTTTTAAGCTATGTTAGAGTGTTGTTACCTCCTCAAAAACATACCTGGAGTTGTGTTTTGTTTCATTCACACATGTTTGAGTCCTTGAATCCTGCATTATTATATCTGTCTACATCTCCAAAGCTCAATATGCTCCGTTCCACCTTGTGATGTCATTAAGCGGTAGTTTTCAAGTTAACAGCTCCTTTTACCTCAGTAGAGATTGACAATTCCAGGGCTGAAATCATCCAAATGATTCTAGTGAAGCTGTATGGAGTCTTTTCAGTTTGAGGAAAGAACTCAGCCTAAATATGCAGGGTTTGTGTGTTAAACAGGTGTGAATGAAAATAAACACAACTCCAGGTATGTTTTTGATGAGGAAACAACATTACAACATAGATCAGAAAAAAGTGTAATATGGGCCCTTTTAGATTTCCATCTCGGAAGCTTATTTGCCTAAAAATCATCTACAAAACTTTGGTCATTTTTAGGCAAATGGAATGACAGCAGTGGAAATAGCCAAGTCTAGCACTACATCAATTCCGCTTGCTTCTGAATGCGACACTAGGAAGCGTAGGAGGACATGCTGCATCTTTGTATAGCCCTACTGCACATACTGCAAGTGTCATTCAGCCTAAATCCAATTCACTTCCATTACCAATGCATCCAACGACTTTGACATCCTAGCAGCACGCAATTACCCCAACACCACACCACCGAATGTAAGCAGCCCTCTTATCTGCGGCTAACCTCTGCACCTGAACATGGAGCTGCAGGACTCATTTAGCTTAGCGCGTAGCATGTCTGCGCACACGTATGCTACCGTGCACGCGTGTTTGTGCATGAATAATGGATGTTGTCTCAAACTGATGGCTGGGCAG
>KN485671.1:148145-158576 GCA_000787095.1 Periophthalmodon schlosseri
TCATTTGTGTGGCCCGGGTGAGGCCTAGGATGAAGCCCGGGTGAGCAGCCTGCCACGGGAGAATCCATCTGCCAGCTAAATATACACCGCGTGATGTCAGATGCACCGAGGGGAGGCGAGGAGCGGCAGGGGAACGGGCTCAGAACAGGATGGAAAAACAACAGCAAAATGAACAGGAATTTCAAATAGATTATTGTGAAAGAAGTTTGAGATGTAACATTTATGGAAATATTTTGGGTAATTCCTTTTCTAATTTGAAAACGTTACAAATTAACCACTTATCTTGGGATTTGGCGGTTTTGTTTTGGGGTTTTTTTGCAACTAACTACATGATGGGATCAGAACATAGCGACTAGGGTCACAACATATTTAGCAGCTTTGAAGAACCTATTTTGTAAACAGTGTGAAGAGCTATGAATTATAGAGTGCATCCACATTTGGCATTTTTTTGTCTTTTTGAGTCCAAATGCAGACTTGGTTTGCTCCTGTTCTGGTGTAGTCCTGGTCTAGCTCAGATTTAGTTCCAGGTTTAGTCGCAGGTTAGATGTGGTGATTGTGTAAGAGTGACTGCCCCCTCAGTTGATGTGCATAGATTATGTGTATACTGTCAGGCAGGAGATGACATTAGCAAAAGGTTTATTATTTGGCTTTACCTGGTTATAAAGATGTAGCTAAACATGCTGAAAAGATTAGAGTAAACATATAGATAAAAAAGATACGGATTTGTTGCTGTACACTAAGAAGTTTATTTACCATCCGTACCAGACCCGGAGATGAGAAGCCTTAAAACATTGTGATAGTGTTGTCCGTTCCAGTTAGTGTAGTCCAGTCCGGCTATGCTTCTGTTGTAGGGAGTATTATACCACTGATGACATAGGCCAAGATAACAAGGACTGATCTTGCAGTATAGGGCTGGTACAGCACAGAAGTGCAATTTCGCTATGATTTGTGTACGGTCAGTGAGTGGGTAGATTACATTAGCGATACTGTATTCTCCTTAGAATATTGACTTTTTGAGCTATAGTTGTCTAATAGAAGCATTTTAGTAATAGAATTTAAGCCAACCGAAATTGTGATATATAAAGCAATTGAATTTGTGTGTTAGTGGGTGGGTAAAGTACATTAGCAAAGGCAAGACTAGGACATCCTAAATATAAACAGTGGCAAAAAATGTTTTAGCAAAACTTTTTTTGCAAAAAAGGGTCCTCTAATTTCACAACCAGTTAAACCCAGCATCAAAACTAAACAATAATATTTTCATAAGATCAGTCACCTTTTAACCTTGCATTTTGTATTTTCGTCAAACATTTTGGGCCACCCTAAAATAGCCAGAAACCTAGTCCCATTTAGCAGCGCATTTAGTTCACCCTCCTGCCTTTTTCGATAAAGGAACACGGTTAATATTAGGATCCTTCCAATTATCCGCTTACACAGGGGAGTCGTGCTAATGAGAGACCAGAGACTTGACTCGGACAGATAAAAAGAGAAAGTGGCAGTTGGAGATGTAGGAGACAGGAGCTAGGAGACAAGAGGAGGAAGAAGGAAAGGAAGGAGGACACGAGTGAGGAGACAGGACGGGACAAGGACATTTCCACGCAAGCGCACATAATGACACCGGAGCTCTAATTAAAAGACATGAGATGAGGAGACAATCATTCGCGCATGGAAGGGGAGGGGATGGTGACACAGGCAAAACTTAGACGACTCAGAGGTTGAAGGAGATTTTGAAGTTGGAGAAATAATGAATCTCAATGACAAGAAAGACATTAAAGGTGCTGTGCCTGATTTTCTTCAAAACGCGAAAAACAGAACTACTTCATTTTAAACAGTTTGCAGTGGTCCAAAGTTATCATCTTAAAATTCAAATTATTCACCGCGACAGGTTAATGAGAGCTTTTCACAACTTTCAGTGCCATCACGCTAAAGCTAACAACAACTAGCATGCTAATAGTGCACTTCTTGATTCTCTGACAATAAAAATGCTTAACTTTTGTTCAGTAGAAATTGGCAATTCAAGGCCTGACATTGTCCAAATGATTCTAGTTAAGTTGGATGGAGTCTTTTCAGTTTGAGGGAAGAACTCAGCCTAAATATGAAGGGTTTGTGTGTTAAACAGGTGTGAATGAAACAAAACACAACTCCGACTATGTTTTTGATGATTGATTGATTAAATGCGGACAACACCCACACCTTTAAGTCCCACCAAACAGCATCTTGCACTGTACCCTTTTAAACCCTAGACCCAGCCCTGGTGAGACAGTTGGACACCCAGGTCCACATAGGGGACGCTGGGCCTGACCGCAGCTGTTCCTCTGGCCCTCGCTGGGGAAAACTCTATTCCAGAGAGTGGGGGATATTAATAGTTTCACCCAGGGAGACGCCGCACCAGTGGAGCTACTAACGCACTTGGTTCCCCTCGGTTTGCTATTTTAATGCCAGTATAGTTAAAATTGTTGTTTATGCTGGGTCAAAACCACTGGAGGAGACATCCACGGTTGCCAGATTTTCAGAGAGCAATAAGCGACCAAGCCTTTGAAAAAAAAGTTCAAACCAAGCGACCCGAGCCCTACTAAAAGAAGGACAAAATAGAAGCAGCTAGTTAAACGCTGCGTGTGTGTGTGTGTGTGCGCGCTAATTAGATGAGCTCCATTGATTTAAATATGCTAATAAAAATATGCGCAACAGTGACCGCCCACCCCTGGTTCCAGAAGTAAATTTCTCATTAGCTTTTCCCATAGACTTTCCAAAAAAAAAAATTTAATAAAATAAAAGTTTGAAAACTCAGTGGTAAATAATGACCATAAGACCTATAATAAAAAAAGATCAGTTTCTGAAACTTTATAAACCGCAAAGTTATTAAAACATTTTGCCAAATCTTGCGTTATAAATGTGCTTTTTGAACTTAAAACAACAGCGTTATGGATATTAGTTTGCATATAGCTGGTTAGCTTCCACAATGCATTTGAACTTTTAATATTTGAATTTTTGTAAAAGCTTATGGGAAAAATCAATGGGAGCCAGAGCCAACTTCAAAGTGGGCAGGACTGTTGAGCTCCATAACGACTCTGAAACAATAACAGCTTGTATTTCAGTCATTACTGAGTCTATTAACATGAAACGGAACAGAAAAAAATTAAAATGACCTCTTTATGATGTGAAAGTGACACTCGGGAACAAGCCCTGGAAAAAAGCAACCCGCACCTCTCAAAATTTGCTAGCTACTTTAAAAAAAAAAGAAGCCCAAAGTCGCTATAAAGAAAAGGACGTGGCAACTATGAAGACATGCAGGAGGAGCACAGACATGCTATGCCAGGTGGGACTGGAGGACATATTTTATTTCGAAGGTCTTCCTGGGTACTGAGGCGTGTCAGATGAAGAGGTCAAATGTGTTATTGTGACTTTGTTATTGCAGGTGACCTATAGCGCAGCGCATGATTTGTTATAGGAAGTGAATAGCCGCTGTGCTTTGTGGGTAAATAGCTGTTCATGTCAAATGTATTGAGATGACACATTGCAAAACAAAGGTGGACAGGGTCATAGTATAACCGTCTAAGCGTGATTTATTGATTTTTTTATTTCTATTTTGACCTAAATTCCATGTCAATAAAAAAAATATATATATCACACTGTCAAGACTGTAAGTTGAGAGTGGGATTCAAACCGCCAACCTTTGGATCAATGGACAAACACTGAGCTACTATATACTATGTGCAAAACTGTGATACACCAGACTGTCATTTATTTATTTATTTATGTATTTATGTATGTATGTATTTATTTATTTATCTTTATTTATACAGGGGAACTCAATGAGAGCACTTGGGCTCTCTTTTTCATGGGTGCTCTGTTTAATATACAATACAAGCAGTAAAAAACACCAAAAAACAAACAAAGTAACAAACATATAAGTCCATATAAAACATTAAAAACAGATGCAGGTGTGAATATAAAAGTTTGTTACCAGATTATTAAATTGCGACTGTGCCAACAGCGTATCCAGTTTTGCTTTTCTGCGTTTGCTTCTGTTTTTCATGATAAATTCGGAGCAACTGGCAACTTCTAACAGATCTTCTATTTTAAACTGACAATTACGTGTTATGGGAAAAATCTAATCTACCATCTGTCTGCGTTGTTAGCAAACAAAATGAACAGGTAAGCATCACACCTGCTAGCATTGCTCCCAGTGGTTTACTCTGACGGTTTTTATTGCTTTTAAAATAAGCAACACAAGATGTGTATAGATGTAGAACTAAAGGCACTGTACTGTCTTAAAAACATGAACAATAGAACTAGCTTATTTAAACTGTTTGCAATGAACCAAACTTGTCCTTATGCACCTCAATGAGTTTATAAGCGCTTTCAGAGGCTAGAGTTGAGGTTTGCCGTCACAGTAATGATAACAACAACTAGCATGTTAACAGCGCACCTGCCTTATTTCCTGCTTTGCACACAATAAAAATGCTTTATAATTTCATGCAAATAGTTGACCCTGAGAGCTGCTTATAGATTATATATGAAAAAAATCAAGCACAGCCCCTTTAACCAGGTTCAAGTGTAGCACAGCAGATAGTTTTGGTTCTTGCGCCCTTCAAGTTTGTGTCCAGACCCCCAGCCCACTATCTCCTCCTTCCAGCAGCCTCCCAATCAGTCTGTGTCATCATGAGGCTGTCCATCTCCAGACTTGTATTAGCCTCCTGCTAGCCCTCACTGCTCCCTGCTGCTCTGGACCTATTTTTAAGCTCGACGGGACAGGACAAATTTGTGGACACAGAAGGAAATAGATGACACCCACTATGTCTGCAGAAGGGAAACAAGCAGGAGACCTCACATCTGTCTCTGTCTGCGCCACCACTGGACGACATGCATCTAGGTTTGAAGACGTTTGGACCAACTAGTTTTGAAATGAGTTTATAATTACTAAATTGTTGCTTTGTCGCTTCAGCTTCAGTCAGAACAGAAAAATCAAAATTTTACCGAAAAATCTAAATTTTACTGAAAATGAGAATCATTTTAAAATTTCTATGCCAATGATTTTATTTAAGATTGAATGTATATATTTTTCAGTATATATCAAGTATATATTTTGTATCTTGAGCTTAAAAAAAGTAAATTTAATTCTGTCAATTAAACAAAACATTTTAGAGTGAGAAAAGTTGTTTTGCCATCCAAGCGGCTTCTTTAGTTCTGATAGGAAACTTCTCTTAATGGGAGGAGCTCACTGCACTGAAACACACCTATTTGTTTACAGTAACGAGAATCTAGTTATTAGATGTTATTATTAGTTAAGTCCATTGAACTACGCTACAGTGTGAACTATCCCTGAGTCATATTTTGCAGGCTCGTTCAAGCCCAATGGGTGCTCTCACGCTTATTAGCATACTCTGGCTATCCCTATTGTTTTCTTTGTTTCGACTTGGTATGATTCAGTGCCACATGGGTCAGATACTGTGTGTGGAGGATTAGCCTATATGCATGTTCTACGCTGATGTCAAAAACTGGAGCACCAAAATGAAACCCACCCAGACAGAAGGAGAACATGCAAACTCCACAGGGACCGGATCCAAAATGGCTGCCCTCCAAATAGCGTTTTCTTCGGGCTCTCCCAAATTGAAAAAGACCTAATAAAATACAAACTGCATTAGATGAGTCGCTTTTGGCTGTAGGGAGGATGTTGATTCATAACGCTGGGTTGCACCTCACCATTGATACAGGATTTCAAGCTCCAGTTGTCGGGGATAAAAATAGCTGATGCAATGAATTGTGGGAGATTGAAAGGTCAGCACTTGTCATGTGTAACGTCTTTAGGCTTTATCATCGTAATGTCAGCAGATAAAAGATGGCTAGTGGTCCTCAAATAGTAGAGCAACAAAAATGGCGGTTACGTAATGGTGAAATGTTCTCTTGTCAGGGTGAGACTGGAGCTGGCTTGCTACAGTTTGGTACATTTGCGGATGCATTGCAATTCTATTCGGTTTCACAATTGTCTTTTTAGTCCCTAGATGAGGTACAGTGACGGTAATGTAGTTATTCAGCAAAAATAAAATGCACATGAGCCTCATTCATCTTATTAACCATGTTCTAGTTCTTAAAAATAAAAGATTGAAAAACAAAATAAAACGGGTCCATTTGCTCATATTGAAATAAAAATCAATTATTGGAGCTACAAAATAAAACTTTGACAAAAAATATAACCCACTTCAGTTAAACCATCTGTACCCAATTTTGAACCATGACAGTCGAACATGTTTAAGAATTAATTATGAGCCCCACCTACTTCGTCCCTTCTCTCACCTTGACAGAGAAACAACTGTCCGAGATAGACTCAGGTGGTTGTCTCCACATGGTTCTCATCCAACAACAACTCTAATAGAATAAAACTGTCTGCCACAGGTAGTTGCTTCCATATGGATCTCATAATAAAACAAATCCAGACCCAAAAACAGCATACTAACCATCACCCAAACACTGAAGATGCAGGATGCTTGCTTGTCTCAATGTAAATGCCCTTTTTTTTGATGGTTTGGTTTTTTTTTTACAACAGAAATGATTACTAGGGCACCTCTGAAAGATTACTAAGACTTTCTTTTTTTATATTGTATAGAACTAACACAATGCGCTCACCAATTTTCTGCTGATAACTCGTGTATCAAATCATAGTGTTCCAGAGCAAACATATCTGTGGGATGATATAGTGGTGTGGTCCTAATGGGCCGCTGTAGGAGGCTGCAGTGACAAAACCACCCTAACTACAGGTCGGACTGCAGGCAGAGCAATAAGCCACAGTCACAGTTCACAAGAGCTGAAAATCAATAGCACCATTCCACTCACTCTCCCTGGGACCCGACGCCAAGGTGACCACTACATCACAGCAAAAAGACGGCTCGACAAACAAGGCTTCACCGCGGTAACAAAGCCAAACATACAAAACTGAAAATAGATAGTTTTGAATTGCAATGGATGGATATGATGGAATAATACTTCACACTTTGGCATTTTAATATTTTTTACTATTTGTGTAATAATTCGACTCAAATGTTTAATTTCTACTTTAATTTCTATTTGTTCTACTTGCTATATCATTACGTTATAGTTTGCACATTTTAAATCACAATGTGAGTAAGTCTACGAGTGATTTTCGCGTTAGAAAACTGCGGTGCCCAATGGGAGCTGACGTTGGCGTAAATGTCATCACAACAAAGCATTTGTCGGCACCTCTGATAGATGGCTGCAGATCACGCTAGCGAGTAGCGTTTTTTTCATTTGTGCCAAAATGAGTACACAACGTTGCCGAATCCTACGCATATCCCTGATTAATAAATTAAAATTGGAGAACGAGGTAAGTAGAGAACAGTGAGTGCACAGGTGGCAGTACTCAACATGCATGAATCACACTAAGTACAACTTTGAGAGGGAAAACGAGAAGGGGAAACAACTATAACATGGTTAAAAGCTCTGAAAAGTCCATAGAATAGGTCCATAGAATAGGTCTGCTTTAAAGCAACACTGCGTAACTTTCTGGAGGTGGTATGTCATCTGCATGATTCTATGGAAATGGAAAGTTAGGTTAGTTATGGACTTACATAAGTAAGTTGCTTTAGCCCAAAGTAGAAAATGTATTGTTTTTTTGTTTTGTTTTTTCAAAAAATGTGAACAATCAAAATAAAGTTTATTCTTTCATTCAAGTTAAAACCATACTTCGGAACATTCTTCAAAGAGATAGATTCGTTTTATGCCATACTGTGGAATATTATAAATAGCGGAACAACATGCACGAGTCAGGTTTGTGGAGATGCAAGCACAGTAAAGATGTGTGTTTTTGCATGTTTTTCATATGAGATTCATAAACACATTTTTCTTATCAAAAAGTAAAAATAAAAAAATGTAAATGCTTGTGTATTTTAGTTCATGAGTAAGAATTGTCCATTACAAGATCCAAAATCCACTGACTCATACGCCCATGCAGCTCCAGGCTAAGTGTTTTAATAGGACATTTAAATCTTCATGTTAGTAATTAATACATTTTACCACAGTGGAAATGGCTTGTTGCTATGGTAACGGGAGGACGAGGACACACAGGGTGCTTTCATTGGAAATGTAGACAGCTTTTACACAATTTGGTCAATTTCTGAATAAAATAAATTAGGTTCAGGCTTCGTGTTGCAACTAATGTGATCTTATTTTTAAATCCCCTTTCAGATTTTGTTCACACTTTAGTGAATGGGCTTCTAATTTCTTAGGAAAAGCTGAGGTGAAGCATTTAGCCCTTTAGTTTACAAGGCCAACATGTTAACTACTTGTTTATTTTGATGTTGTGATGTGCTTGTTGCTATAGGAACCAACGTCCATCTTCATGTAGCGGTGTTTACTGACAGAGCACACTGATTGGACGACTTAAGTAGTGCCCCTTGCTCTCCAATCTTTATACTAGCGTCTCTGAATCTTGTCTGAGGCTTGTCTCCATGTAGATGTTAGTCCTTTGCCTCGAGTATTCCACACTATGGCATTAAACTTATCTCTCTTACATTTATTCAAATCTGTGTTTGTATTGCTCAAATGTACCTTGAAAAAACATGGATTCTTGCTGTGAGTGAGGTCTGACCTGCAATTTGGCTTGGCTTGTCTCCATCGAAAGTTTAAAGCCATACTGTGGAACATTTTAGACAAAAAAACTAACACCTGCATAGAGGACAACAGAAAAGCTACATACTGTACCTTTAAAGGCCTTGTAGTCAGTTTTTTCCCCATGTATTTAAGCATATACATACTGCTTACTGCTTACTTGGCCCAGTACAGATATATTGTATACCATCTCTTGAGGTCAAAATCTGTGCAGTGCATTTCTTGCCCGATAATCAGGAAGTGCACTGTCAACATGCTAGTTGTTGCGAGGAAAATTTTGGTACAGTGCATCATTCACAGACCTCTTTCTAAAACTGGAACACTCTCTTTTGTGCCTGAGACTTTTAAAAACACAAAACTCATTCATGCAACTATTTCCTAGGGCGACCATTTTGGCTCTTCTAATGGACAGACATTCTTCCAGACACACGCTTCCATCCTTTTCAACATTTTGCACAGCTCTTTCACCATATTTTGAATGATTACAAACTTTCTGACCTCCAACTTCCCACTTTAAGGTTAACTCTATTTTCAATCATTACCAATACAGCTTTTGTTCAGTCAAGGGCACCAAGTCATTTGCCCAAGTTGGTGCGCTGGTCGGAGTATGATTGATTTGTGTTTTCGTATTTTGTGTGTGCACCATGAATCAGGCGGTAATAGTGGCATCTCGAGGCTCATATCTGCAGCCACAGACCTCCACAGCAGACGGTTGAACACAGCAGCAGCAGAAAACATAAATAAAACGTATTTTTACTGCAGAGCCACTTTGGCGCTCCGTATATGCCAATAATGCTGGTTTACTGGAGCACACAAGCTTCTATCATGGGAAAGCAGAGATGGTGGGCTGTCAATCAATAAAGAAGCTAACTTTACTTTTTTTAGGTGATGGTGGGTAAAGATGTAAAGCAGTCATCTTATTACCAGGAGGTTGGCAGTTTGATCCAAGCTGAATGCTGTTTTTGTGTCCTTGGGAAGACACTCATAATATATATGTGTATAAGGCATAATATATAAGTGGTGTGTGACTGAGTGATTTCTGAGATAGGTAAATCCAGAATAATTTCTCTCTGTATTTTTTATGCAGATTGATGTCAGTCTGGTCCTCACGTCCTCTGTTGCGTCTCAAGCCCAGTCAAAGTGATCGTGCAATCGGATTAGTTTTTTTCAGTGACACACGTGAAACGAAGGAACTCATTAGTCACCTGTGATTTACAAATAAAATCAAATTTATCTCACCTCAGATTAATAGAGTTTATTGCTTCGCTCATTGATTCTACAGAACTACACAATGTTTTTCAGTCCCCTGTGATATTTTTTTCCTTTATTATTTCCAGACCATGCCTGTCCCTGAGGCCCATTTGAAAAGAGGGAGATTCACCGGTGGCCAGACTTACAACTTCGTAAAGTATTGAAGACATGTGTGTTCTGGATCCCAGGCAAGGTCTGAGAGGTTGTTGGAACAGATTAGCAGCCACATTACAAACAGTCAGCCCCAGGGCAGCTGTGGCTATAGAAGCAGTTTATCACTACCAAATGTGGAGAGTGAAAGAATAAGTATTAAGGATTATTTAAGTAATAATGGCGCTATATAAATCCAATATTATTACTAACCATAAAGATGCACTTTGTAACATGTCTGGTTGAGGGTCTGCCACCTACTTGTATCCTGTTATTGCTTTGCCTGGAAAGTCTTTAAACTTCTCCATGGAGACAAAAAAGAAAGACGCCACTATGCCAAGTTATAGGTCAGGTCTGTTTAGAGACGAGTCCACTCACAGTAAAAAATTGTGGTTTTTGTGAGGTATTTTT